>JARWCS010000002.1:1348575-1359242 GCA_034783895.1 Geukensia demissa
TTCTCATCTTAAACTATAGCCAATCAAGAACAAATTTTGCAGGAGGTATCTGTGGAAGGTCCTTAGAACATTTTTCTTCTTCAAGATTAGAGAATAAACATGGTTGGGATGATCAGTTCTTGTTTCTGATTGACAAGTTATGGAAAAAATCCTTTTCCTTTTAAACCGTCTGGTCAAATGATTTCGTTTGTTTGGGGTTTAACACCACTTTCAACAATATTTCAATCATATCACAGCGGTTAGTTTTTACTGATGGAGGAAGCTGGAGACAACCATCGACCTTGAAAAGGTAACTGACAAACGTTATCATGTGCCATGTGAGTTGAACACACCCTTTTTTGTATGGTACAAAGTCAGGCAAGAACTCATGCCATATATGTGATCGAATTCAGTAATCTGTACAGGTATGATTAAATCAATTACATAGACCATTTGGCCACCCTGACCCCTCCTGGCCAGATGAACTGAAACAGTATATTTAATATAGAAAAAATTGATGGGGTTGTGATAAAGTTGGTTAATTTTGTTTAGATTTATTTTTAAACATGGACTGGCATAGATGATTCTTGTATCATCCTTGGGATGTCCTGTACAAAACAAAATATTCATTTCGTCACAATTAAAAGAAGTGATTGTTGGTACAGATATTGATATTTTAATCACTACCTTACACTGGCAGTATCGTTTTTGACTTAAAAAAAACAGAAGTCACAATTCTGATGTGGTCTGCACCTAAGATTTAACCCTTAGTATAACGTGTTTTTTTTTTTTTTTTTCAAAATAAAATACATTGTCTGAATTAATCTCCATGGACTTTCATGAAATTTGCTCATTATGATGTAAAGAAATCATTCAGATTAAAATTTAGAAAAATAGATTTTTTTTCTTGAGTATTTGTTTACATTTTAACTTAAATAGCTTGGTCAAATCTTCATAGATTTTCATGAACTCTTTCAGAAGCTTCCTTATGAAGTAGATATATCATCAAAGGTCAAATTTTGAAAGTTTTTTGTATATTTTTCTATATTATGACAGATAATTTGACTTAACTCTTAGAATTCTAGTGTTGATATATCATTCAGGGCCAATTTTTGAAATGGTTTGAATTGGAATATTTTCCATATTTTGACTGCTAGTTGGATAGGTAAATTTTGGGTAAGGTGAAAGTTTTTAAGATGCATAAAGCTTAATTTTTTGGCAGTAATATGTTGATTATTTAAAGTTAAAAATTTAAAAAAGCATGTTAAGCTTTGCCAAAGTTTCATAGACTTTAATGAAACTTTGTCAGAAGCTTCTTTTTGTTACAAGTGCTTCTACCATTATAGGGTTATGAAAATCTTTTTTAATTTTTTGTGGCACCTAAATATTGTTTTTGCTGACCATAATCAAGTTAAAACTTTGTTTTAAATTCGAATAAATTTTCAGATCTTTATGGATTTTAATGAAACTTACTCCTCATTATAGAAACATATTGTCCATATGGAGATTTTTTTTAAACCCCCTCTTTTAACAGTTTGAATTTTTTACACTTAATATGGTTTCTCATTGATGTCTCAAATTATATTCACAACTAACACAGAGAGTATCTATGTTTAATTAATTCAGATCAGAATTTCAGAAACATATTCCATTATATATTTAACTTTATCATATGTTTAGTAGTAAATACAGCAGTTTTGAATATGTGATAAATAGCCTGCTGTTTAATCCATATCGCGCAACTTTGATGCGCACCCATTATCACACCCCTACCCTTTATCACACCCCTTCTCGGATTTCTCGTTCGTATTCTATATGGAGTCTCTCGGACTTTTTTCATTCAGCAGACGACAACATTGGTCAGCTGCTGCCACAGAGCCCGCACAGCATTCAATGTATAAAATAATAATAAGTAATTCCTATTTATGATAAAGCTGATACAACATGGCAAACAAAAATCTGAAGGTAATTCCTGTCCAGGTGCTCTGGATCAGTAAGCAATTCCTTTATACTCTCATGTTTAAACATATGATAAAGCGTATAATACATGGTAAAATCCGTATCACATGCCGTATCACCCTCGACCAATATCAGCCCTTGGGCCTAAAGGCCCTCGGGATGATACGGCATGTGATACGGATTTTGCCATGCATTATTCTCTATGTAACAATGAAATTGAGAATGGGATTCATTTTTAACCAAATGTACTAAAACAGAAATCAGAATGAGAAATATCATTTCTAAAAAGGTTGATATTTCAAATTGATACATGAATACCAAAAAATCTTCTGGATTTTAAATTGTGAAGATGTGAAAATTTATCTGTAATCGTATGCCTTATATATAAGATCATTACATGATTTGAGTAGTAAATTTTTGGGGATGAAAACCTCTGTACCCTTTTACTTGAACAGATGCATGTTAACATACGTAAAGTCTAAAACTTGTTAAGTATTGTTAATTTAACTATAATATTCAATTGTCTTTGCCCACTTTTTACAATAAAGTTATCCTTACAATAATAACCTCTCCAAGAAGAGATATTTTAAGTAGTTTGAAGTGTGCAGTGTGTTTTTAGTCAACACATTACAGTTTTTTACCATTATCAAAGTCAAGATTTATCCAAACATTGGGGGCAGAATCTCGCTTTATTTGTCAATCTCGACCGTGACCATCTGTACACTTGTAAAGCAGTAGTCCCAGTTACAATCGGTCCCTTTGGTCATTTACAGATAACATGTCTCATTATCTCTTAATTAGTGTGACACCATATTTTCTTTTATTTGTTTAGGTCATAATCCACAAATGCAAGCAGATTTTGTCAAATATTGTCATACAAGACAGCATCTGATAACGTGACACTTTATTTGAGATTTACCTTTATATGCACTGTTACCTGGGTTATCTCGGCAGGGATTAAAAGAGATAAAATGTTCTCCCATTAATCACACATCACCAGCTTAATTGTTTTTACTGCATAATTGATAATGACTTTGAATGAATATGATTCTCAGTCATTTGATTCCGCCACATGCAAGTAATTAAGCTGTTGAAAATTTAATGTCTGATTTTTGTCTGTTAAATTAATGGTGATGAGTATAAAATGAAGACAGTTATGAATAGCAAGGTCTATAAAGTATAAAAAGTAGTTTTGGTTATGTGGGCTAATCATTACAGATATTTTCCACATTGAGGGAACTCTGGTTTACATTTAAAACCAGTTTTTTATCCATCTATTTTTTTGTCTGAAATTAAATATTATCCAGTTTGGAATGCAGAACTAGACAAAAATTCCTGAAAATATTTCAATTTTTTGCTCTTATACATGAATTATTTTTCTATTGGTCAACCTCACTACAGAATGAAGAATATTAAAACTTTAAACATATTTATTTTATTATTTATTCATATATGAATTAAAACAAAGTTTTTTTTCCCCAGGAATAATGCAATATTTGAAAAGAAGAAACAGGAAGACCCCACACAGCTAATTAACACGTTTGAGGTGACAGAACTGGTAGGAATTGTCTCCCTTTTATATGGTATGCTGTTACACTCAGGAGCGCCAAGTAGGAGTGATACACCCCCTCCAGAACTACCCCCAGCTACCCTACAGGTTACCATAACTGGACTAAAAATGCTGAACTATATGGCTGTCCTCAATCTGGATATGCTTCAGGTAGTCATTGTTAATGTGATGCAGAAATGTTAAAGATTTTTTGCTCCTTAAAAAATTATCCAGGAACATAAAGTCACCACTGTGTCCATTTGTCCAAAACAAGATTTCCAAATCATAACTTGAATTTCCATTGTTTTATTGCAATGGAATTTCCAGAGATGGATGATATACCAGGTTGCGAAGGGAAAGAGCCTTACTGTTTTTGGAGTCAAAGGTTAAAGTGGATATTAATAAGCAAGTGGTTTTTAGGCAATTTGTGCAGATGGACAAAATTGGGAAGGAGAAGCATGGTCAATTTTAGGGTCAAATTCAAGGGGACCACTACTAAGAAAAGAAATAAAAATTTTCCAAATGATAGTTTTTAGTTTCCCTGTCGTATTGGAACTAAACCTATTCTGATTTAAAGGGAAAAAAAATTATAAGTACAGTAATATATTTTATTTTCATTCTTACTTTTATCTAGAAGTAAGCCTGAAAAAGAGAGTGGTTGTATTTTAAGTCTATGAAAATTTTTTCAGACTTAACATCCAAAGTGTTCATGCTTTCCAATTATTTTTTTCTGGAGCATATTACTGTTTTGTTGTTAGTCCTTTTGTCTTAGTTTTCCTTGCTTTTATATTGGAATGAAACTTGTTTAAATAGAAAATAATGGGAAGAATCCTATTGCTTTTGGCATCAATTGGTCAAAGGTAAGGTTACTTTTACCAAAATTTTGTCTGAAACAAGTGGTTTCCAGATAGAAACCTACGTTTTTCTTTCCTTATTGAATAAAACATAGTATGAACTAAAATTAAAATAACTTGATTACCTTTGCTTTATATAGACAACATTTTAATATTGATGGAAGGTAAACTGTATTGTTTTGGGGGTCAATATTACAAATATCAAGACTACTGTTACTTGAAAATAGATATTTGGAGGTGGATTTGGCCACAAAATACTTAGTTTTTTGGTTGGTTAAGATTATCATAAAATACTGTAAATTCAGAAATGAATGCGAGGTTTTTATTATTGCGAAAGATGCGACTGAGTGATAATTGCAAAAAAATAGAACTCACATTATTATTTCTACATTTGAAAGAGGTTTTCTTCAAATCGCATTAATTATCTCACATTTTGGAGTGAAGTTTCAAAATCGCAATAATAAATGAGCACAATAGTTTCTGAATTTGCAGTACATGATATATAGTCTATGTACAGATTTCTGCTTTCTGTCAATAAATTTGGGGTTCAGCAACCAAGTGTTGCCAATTCCAAATTTTTAATTTTTAATTGATTTGACCTAGATTGTTTATTGATTTAATCTTTTTTATTTTTCAGAAAACTCTAGTAGAGGAAGGTTCATCATTAGAGTTCCGACATATCGCTAGTTATTCCATGTGGTACTGTAACCATCATATATGTGAAGAGTTATTACATGAAGTCATTTTGTGTGTAGGGTACTTCACTGTGTTGGCTCCAGACAATCAGGTAAATTTTACCTTGGTTTATAAGTGTGTTAGCTTACTTTTGATGGCTCCAGACAATCAGGTAAATTTTACCTTGGTTTTTAATTGTGTTACCTTACTTTTGATGGCTCCAGACAATCAGGTAAATTTTACCTTGGTTTATGTGTGTGTTACTTTACTTTTGATTGCTCCTGACAATCAGGTAAATTTTATCTTGGTTTATGTGTGTGTTACTTAACTTTTAATTGCTCCAGACAATCAGGTAAATTTTACCTTGGTTTATGTACTTTTAATGCCTCCAGACAATCAGGTAAATTTTGCCTTGGTTTATGTGTGTTACTTTACTTTTGATGGCTCCGGACAATCAAGTACTTTTACCTTGTTTACCTTTGTTGGCTCCTGACAATAAGGTAAATTTTACCTTGGTTAATGTGTGGGTGACTTTACTTTTGATGGATCTTTTTACCCCTGCAAAGAAAATTTGGGGGTATATAGGATTTACCCTGTCTGTCTATGGCCTATCCACATTCCTTGTAAATGCATCACTACTAAACCATTCAATAGAATTGAATGAAACTTTACATGAACAGAAGACACAATGTGCAGATATGTATAGGAAGGAAATTTATCTCAGCTCAGTCCAAGGGCAAATAATCCATGGGGAGCCAGGGTATCATTTTTGAGTTTTGCTCACAATATGTCTTGTTACTACAATTAACTCTTTACCATCACATTATATTTTTTACCTAATCATTAATATTTACTTGCTTCATTTTTAAGTAGATATCATTTTTCCCTATTTTTCTGATTCACCCTCCTTAACTGTTCTGTTGTCTGGTGATCTATTGCCTGGCTACCTTTGACCTGCACTGTGATTGGTTCTAGTGACCTTTTATCTGGTAGTATATTAGCTGATTTACTGTCTGACAGTCTTGTTTCTGCATGTTCTGTAGTGTAGGAATGTAAATTTTGTCCTTTTATGTAAAAAAAGGTTTTTTTAATTAATAAAACAGTTATGCAATAATTAGGCTGGGAATGGAAAAACTATTTTCCTCATTGGTACTGAAAAGACAAAAGTCTTCCATTGCTGTATGCCAATGGCCAACTAACTAAGGGCAATAGAACCTTTTGGTCAAGAGAAATAGAAGATTGTTTTAATTCTCTGTACCTTGAGAAAACAAGTTATATCTATTTCATGTGTAGCCAGAAAATAACTGTATAATATTTAATCCAAAAAAGGGTTGCAAGTGACATTTTAATTTTGGCTTTATTGTTAAAATTTTTTAATGAATAATCTGGTTAATTACTACAAAACTTCAGCTCCATTGACCCAGTGATATGGAGATCATGGATTGGGTGCTTATGACATACATAATAACTTTCCAGAACTGCAGAATTAATGTATGCTTTGTGAACAAGGAACTTTGGCTGGAATAGTTTATATATACATGTATTTGATTAATTAATACAATTAATTTATAACAAACCATTAACATTATGTTAATAAAATTTATAATTAATTCAAGTAATTGGGGTTTGTTTCCTTGACTCATCTTAGAATCTCTTAGGCTAAGTTATTCTGAATTACCCTTCACTTTCTTGGTGTATGCATTGGCTTGGAAAATTAGGTTTTAGCAGAAAATTAAGAATTATATATATTGTTGTGTAGTACACATATTTTTCTTCAATATTTATCACATTTGGAAAGTCAATTATTATTTTGTTTTTTAGTTCTGTTTAACCTGTATAAGAAATGTGCCATAATTTATTTTGAGTTTTATATTTAAAAGAAAGGTGTTTGTATGGTAAGGGCCTTACTTGGCCCAAATTTTGGGGAGAAGTTGCTTCACAATTAATCAGAACATTCGGTTTGAATTTATTTAATAGATGTGGACTGGTTACACCATTGTATGTATAGTAACAGCCCTCTATCTAAGATCCCCCTGTCTGTCTGGTTGTTTGACAGTAACTTTATAAACCTTACATTATAGGAACAATATGTCACAGGGATTATATTGTTGGGAATACTAGATGTCCACTTACAACAATATTTAATCAAGTTTTAATACTAATCTAAAGACGACTTTTCTCGGTTTGATAGAGTCTGAACTCCCAATAGGTTTCAATGGTTTTTTTTCTGACAATAAATTGTTTGATTTCAAATTAGGACTGTACCTTTAGAGTCTGGATTAACTTCTGATTGCCCTGGATCACTTTATTTATTGCAATGATTTATTTTCTGTTTGTCAAAAAAGAAATAGGCACTTTGGAGTACTTGAAAGATATAAAAGGCTCTATAGGGTACTTAGGAGCATTAAATGGACATTTATATCTTACAAGAAGAGAATATGCAATAAAATTTGAATTAGAATTTTCATTACTATCAATACTAATTATTGTGCAGTCCCAACAAACCACATCATTATGAAGAAACTGTTTTGCAATATGATATGGAGCTATATTTCCCAGTAGAATTGTATGATTATTTTATAGCCATCTAAAAGCAAGGCAGTGCAATATTACAATATCCAATTGATTTTTCTTCCTCTGTAACTTTAAACTGCTATCTGTGTGTCCCTTCTCTTTATTTGCATGGCGATAAAAGTCTAGAAATATTTGATTTGCTTTAATATACGCTAAGTAAGGTCATAGATTCAGCATTCAGACTTGGAAAGCTTTTTGATGTTCCAGAATGTTTCTTGTTTAGTTTGAGTATTAATTTGTGGTGTATTTTCTTTGTTTTGTTAAGTCTTTGGGTATTAGCGGTGTATTTTTCTAAATCATCTTTAAAAATATAGTAATTTTTTCTCCGAAAAGGCAATGGGGGGAATTAATGGACTTTATATATGTCCTAAAATCTTCTGAATCCCCCGAGGATGGCATTGTCAGTATTAAACCCTCCTAAAGGGTCATGTGAGCTATTGGCATTGACCACCCATCCTTCATCACGTCTTAATTGTCCCTTTCCCCTATTATCTTCATGTAAGCTATTGGTATTGACCACCCATCCTTCACCACCTCTTGATTGTCCCTTTCCCCTATTATCTCCCTGTGAGCTATTGGCATTGACCACCCATCCTTCACCCACATCTTGATTATCCCTTTCCCCTATTATCTCCATGTGAGCTATTGGCATTGACCACCATCCTTCACCATGTCTTGATTATCCCTTTCCCCTATTATCTCCATGTGAGCTATTGGTATTGACCACCCATCCTTTACCA
The DNA here is from genome assembly GCA_034783895.1 of Geukensia demissa. Lineage (NCBI taxonomy): Eukaryota > Metazoa > Mollusca > Bivalvia > Mytilida > Mytilidae > Geukensia > Geukensia demissa. The sequence goes on from JARWCS010000002.1 coordinate 1,356,906, forward strand.
CCTCTTGATTGTCCCTTTCCCCTATTATCTCCATGTGAGCTATTGGCATTGACCACCATCCTTCACCATGTCTTGATTGTCCCTTTCCCCTATTATCTCCATGTGAGCTATTGGTATTGACCACCCATCCTTCACCACATCTTGATTGTCAATTTCCCCTATTATCTCCATGTGAGCTATTGGCATTGACAACCGATCCTTCACCACGTCTTGATTGTCCCTTTCCCCTATTATCTCCATGTGAGCTATTGGCATTGACAACTGATCCTTCACCACCTCTTGATTATCCCTTTCCCCTATTATCTCTAAAATCCACCTCTGAAGAAAGTGAAGAAAGTTTTGCCACGTTTAAGAACTCCTAAATCAATTGAAATTTGTTGTCTCTTATTCCACACTTCATCCTGAGAACTGTAGGACATTATGGAACCCAATTGATATGCTTACAAAATATTTCCAGTTTTTTCCTTGCTTCTTTTTTTTTTTCGTTGCTTGAAAAACAGGCTGGAACTATAAGTATGCACAAAATTAATGCAATTTTTACACAATAAATTACCTTTTCACTCACAAACTTTACAGAAAGTCTTTTGTAGTTTGTAAGTGAGTTGTCAGGATATCAATAAATGGCCTGCATGATATATATGTTGAAGTTGTCTTTCCTTTGCCTGATTTAGTAGAAAATCAAATTTTCTTTAATTTTTTTTATTTTTGGCAGTATATTATCTTATGTTTTGACACAAATATTTTATAAAATATTGAAACATTGTTTTAATGGGAAAAATGTCATTCTTTGAGTCATGAAGATAACAAATGGCAATAAAATTAGTGGCAAAATCATAAACAGTAAAAAATATTATGTTTGGGGAAATAAAAATCAACAGTTATATTCTATTATCTATTTTGTAACTACTGTTTTTAATTATGACATATCCTATCATAAAGTTTATGAAGAGGAATAGTTGTGTACTGCAGAGATAACCAAATCCAGATTCAGTATAAATCTGTTTAGATCTATGATAAGTACAATTTGATGTGGAGCTTGTGCATATAACGCTATAGACACACAGCAGTCTGTCAGCATATTGTAACTTTACATAATATTATAGCTGTGAAGAAATCTGTTGTTTATTGACCTCCAGCAATGCCAAAATCAGGGGTTGCCTCCCCCTACCATCCATCATAAACAAAACTGTCAAATCACGCCAGCATATCAGAAGTTTTTCGTTAAGACAATTTCCTCCTTTAGCAGTTTGTGTGAGACTACCCTGTTTCCAGGTATCATACCTACAGAGTTGCCATATTGAAATTGTTTTTATTTTGGATTTTTTTTTCAGTTTCATTATGCAACTTTATGATTTGAAATCCTCGTAATGAGCAGTACAAATTAGCAATGCATTTGATGTTGTATTCACCAAATTCTAAACATAGCATCGATGTGCAAAAAGTGTAACTTTTGATTATCAGCCTTAATTTGATTATTTTGTCTTTCTTTCAAGTTATTTTATTGCTTTATTAAAAAGTGTTCATAGATTAATTAATAGTTTGTACCTGTCTACATGAAAGTGAGATGGCACAGACACTTTATAACATGTAAATTTGAGGATGTTCACATTTAGATTGTTTTGTTGCAGCAAAAACTAAAACCAGATTGTAAACAAATTATTTATCTCCTATTTGATTGAATATATTAATATTATTAACTTTAGTTTGGATATATCAACACTGTATCTTACAATTCATATCTTAGCAGCAGCATTCTGAATAAGAACTCTTCAGCATGCTTCTGACATGGGCATAGCAGTTGGGGGGCAAGGGGGCAATGCCTCCCCCCACTTTTGAAAGGGACAAAACTATGTTTCTATCATATCATGCTCTTTCTATCACATTATAAAGTCAAAAAACTTTCTTCAATATGTGGGCTAAAGAGAATCTAGTTCCATGAGGATTATACTCTGATGCAGAGAAACAAATTCTTCTTCTCTGGCTTTCTATATGTGGCGCGTTGCTTGTTTAACTTCAATAATCCAAAAATGAAATTGAACCATTTTATTGCTGTTGCTTATCCAGACTATGAGGCCTTCAACAGTAAACTCATGCTGTGTGACCAAATAACACCTTTTGTCCCCATATGTTTGCCATTGATTGATAATGCATCTGAACACTTCCAAAAACAATTTTCACAATCATCTGTAAGTCAAATTATTATATTTGTCCTTACAAATACAGTCGTTAAAATTTTCTTTTGTGTACTGTTTTCTGCTAATTACTGTTTTCTGAGATAAAAAAAAAATTATTCAGTCCTTTGGAAATTAAAGATATCTTTTTTAAAAATTGTGCAGT
>JARWCS010000002.1:1359342-1374650 GCA_034783895.1 Geukensia demissa
TGTGCTTAAATATTACTTGTTTTATATTGTATACTTATCTTACATTTACATACCATCAATTTCAAATTCTAGGGAATTTTACAGCTTGTCGTAGGATGTGGATTTCTGTCCATTATTAAAGGTCCTTCTTGATAACATGTATGTATAAGATTTTGCAACAGAAGCTACCGGGAAATATTTGGCATACCAACAGGCACAAACTGCGCTCCTCTTACTACAGATATATTTTTATATTGCCATAAATCACAGGCTATTACAAGACAAGACAATTTTATTTAAGCCTCTGACACACAAGTGTACAAGAGGATACACATATAAACATATATATATACAAAATATACATGAGATAATTATTATATACAATACATAAACAATAAGTGAGGAAGATAAACATGCAAAAGCGACATAAAAGAAATAAGTTCAAGGTTATAATAACTATTTTCTTTAGAAATATGGACACAATTCTATATAATTGGACATTGCAAATTGAGAGAAGTCCTTTTAGTTTGTATCCTCGGGAGTTGTCTCTATAATATGAAGGTATATATCTGAACAGAAGACTTAATTACAAGTAAACAAGTTATGAAATTCGCCGCATATTCCGGATCTACAAAGATGACAAATATTAAAAAACAAAAAGACTCTTCCAAACAGGATTAAGAAAGGCAAAATAAATTAATAAAAAAAGAACTTACTTTTAATAAATCTACTGCCAGTAATGACCGTACTCCATTTTTAGATTTAGATTTAAAAATTGAACAGGGTTTTTTATGCTTTTCAATTTATGATAAAAGGGACGATTTTTCTTTTCCTATAAATAACTTTCCGCTTCTTGATGGGGACGGCATATATTGTGGTAAATGTCAGAGAGAATGCAGAAAACAGAAAATTTACAAATCTAGAGGTCTCTACAAGGCCTTCAACAAGGATGGAATACCACTCTTTGTGGAAAGCTCTAAATCGCCCCAAATGTAAAACCTGTATGCGTAAAATATAACTACTCCTACATGAATATTTTCAAAAATTTACACATAAAGCGTAATTTACCTTCATCAGACACGTTAGGGGCCATGAATAGGAAGATCAGCCAAACGTATGTTTACCATCCGACTGAGAGCATTAGTTTGCTGTGTAGGACGTTAATAACTTTCAACCCCCCCCCCCCCACGAATGTTTACTTACATAAATTGTCCGAAAAACAGATGCAGTTCATGACGAAATGAACGTCTGTGAGAACAATCGGAGAGATTTACAATTTAGAAAGATGTATATGCAATACACTTTATTATGAAAAGGACGATTATTCTTCCTATAGGGATTTGCTTTCATCACCTTCGTATGAAGTATACATTTCATAACTAATTCGGTTTGCCCGTGTTTTCATGCAAGTTTCTGACTTTAATGATTGCAAACTTCATCTTATTGGTACACTTTGCAGCAGGGATACAGATATCACAAGTTCTCAAAACTTTCACAAAATTTTCTTACAATTAAAAAGATTAAATACAAAAATACGGCTTCGAATGTAGAATTTGATACAAGAAATATCACATCCTACATTTTATGAAAACAGTAGATAGCATATAATGAAAAAAATGCTCCATTAAATATCATCGTTCGTTAAAAAAAACTTATTCTCAAAGGGTACAAGTTAGACATTGTAGTCAGAACACTAAAACTTTTTTACAGATATTAATGCACTTATTGCTACCTTATACACAAATAACATGTAATAAATTTGGTATTGCTTTTATCTTTTCTCTAGTCGCGTTTCTTGACAAAACAGTATTTGTCGTCTGACTTGATGTGTTTGATGACACCTCGTGCTGAGAGGTTTGATGTCCTATTGTCAGCGATATCCCCTGAATTTGATTTCAGTAACTGCGAACACTATTAGAGAGGTATCTTCTTTTTGCTTGGATCAGGTACTCTCTAGTCGGATTGACATTCTGTTTAATTTTTTCAGTTCGTCTTTTACTGCTTTGTTTTTCTTTGATTTTTTCCTTTGACCAATTGTTGAGGAAAATATTCCACTTAACTTGTTTTTGGTCACTGGAGTTGTGGTTATAGGTTTGTCTTTGTGTTACATGTTTTGTTACATGAACATTTTTGTTTATATTCAGGTAAGAGCAGTATTATTTTACATATACACGTTTTATCAGTGATTTAGAGCTTTATTCCATCCATTTTGAAGGCCTTCTGGAGACATCTAGATTTGCATATTCCATCAGTTTTTCTCTTTGTTGGAGTTCGGCCTCTCTGAAATTAACCCCATATTTTCATTTTATTTCGTAGGAATTGATAATCATGAAATTTCAAACGTAAGCGTAAAGAGAATAAACCCTCATCACTTTTCATCATTTCTTAAAAAATCAAATTCAAGAATGGCGATGTTTTTCACATCACATGTCAATATAATGAAAGAAAAATATTTATAAAAGAGAAATCTGTTTTCAGTTCTTCGAATGAATGTGATATGTCAAAGAAAATGGAAGTTCATGACTTGTGAAAATAAATGTACAAATAAAAACGGATTTAAGCATCATCCGAAGTCAGGATGACTGCTGACAATAAGGCTTTTAAGGTTAAATATCTGATAGCAGACGACAATGTGACCATTAAAGTTGTGGATCCTGTTTCAGGTAATAACGGAGTTGGTTCTATTGTCATCAATCTCAGTAACCCATTAACATCATCCGGGTATTGTCGTTATAGATCTGAAGATGGGACAGGGTCTGAAAAACTAATGCAATGCTATTGTTTTCGTAGAGAAACGGCAATACGGTAAAAAGATTCCTACAACACAGAAGTGAAAAATTATAACTTATCATTCTAATATGGTACATTACTGTCCAGTGCATTTTGGAAAGTTAAAATTTAAAACAATCACAAACATTATACGGACCACAATAAATAATACTTATTTATTGCCCAAATGCACCTCTATTTTTTTCATAAAGGAGCAGACGACACGCCAATATAATTCTACAAAATTATTGGAAAATACAATATACTGTATTCTTAAACTGTTTTACCAAATTGAAACAATGTGTACAGATGGCCCCAGACACGACTTAATGCACTGAATCCATAAAATTTCCACCTTCATGTGAGCGATGACAAGACGGAATTTTCACCGTAGGCATTTTATAAAGATATGATTGAATCTAACTGCGTCCTATTCTCGGGACAAAAGTCAATAATGGAACCACAGACTCTGATTTACAAACTCTGTTATTTTTATAATTAAATTTTCAGGCAAATTTGTTTTCCCTTGAGGCTAATTCAATACATGAATGTTTCTTTAACGGCACAATATTGTGAAAATGGACACATAGACCTAAAAATAACCTCCAGTTCTTCGACTCTGGAAGTGTAATGTCTATCATGGTTAACCTCCAATTTGTCTTAGTGCACATTGTAAACAAAGAAGCCAAAAGTTAATTTTCAGCATTGAAATAAAATATAATGAAAATACCACAGCTGGAAATAAAAAAAGTTTTATTAATCTACAGAGCGTTTCGATGTTCGCTTTATTCCAATTTTTTCGAACTGCTCTGTTATTATCCATATCAAGCATAAACTTTTTGGACCAGTGATCCCCAAATTTCATCATTTTATTACTTGTATCTTCAAAGTTTTAGAAACACAATTATAATATTGTATTATTTTTGGTAGTTTTAGGAGAAAATACCCCAAATATGTGAAAAAGAAAACGATACCCATTTACCACACAAATTTTTAAATGCTTTTACCTCAAAATAAGTCGTTTACCTATCAGTTTTTAACCTTACTTAATTGTCATTTCAAAAATTTTGCAATTATTAAAACTATTTTTTCTCAAGACTCGGGGAGCAAACATCCCCAAAAGGTATACAGATCGGTGGCATATTGTTTAAGTCGTGAAAAATTGTTGATTATATGTATCTACATCAAGAGTTTAATCTTATACAATTGATTTTTACATTGTTTTTGTTTTCCCGGTTAGGAAGAGGGTTGAGCGCTCCCAGTCACGTTTATGCTGCCACGATTTTAAGTGCCTGTCCCAAACCAGGAACCTGCAGTCCAGAGGATGTCGTTGATTGTATGTTTTATTGTTACTCGTTGTACAATTAAAACTTAATTGTTCATATTATTGTTATATACATTTGAATGACATCACATTTAGTTGGAGGTAAGGAAGCTTTTACAGCTTAGATATTTAAGGTCACTCCTATTTTGTAAAGGAAACCTTTGTATTTTTTGTTCTCATGAGTATTCTTCACTTGACTTGATTAACGTTGTATATCTTTGATCCTTAACGAAGGCCAGATGTAATTTATACTTTTTTGTCTCATAAACTATTTTTTAATCATAGCTATGGATTGTACTGTCATAAAAAGTCCAACTATTGATTGATTGATCGGTTTTTAACGCCACGTCGGTGGTTTTTCAGCCATATTGTGGCGACAAAACATGCATGATATTTAGTTTATAATTATTTTATTTGCTCAAATATAGAGTCAAAAAGGATCGGACACAAGTTATTCCAACTTATGAAGTCTTCTTCTCACATGCATGATATTGAAATCAAAAATAAGATATGGTGTGTTTGGTTTATCTAAAATTAAAAATCGTCTTAAAAGTTCAGATTTAACTGTACAAATCAATATCACAGACAGAGCCAACAAACGATTTTGTTCAAATAAAGTTTCACAGATGTAATCTACATATATCAGATTAAATTCAACGAAGTATATAAAGCAAAAGTACAAGTAAATTATAAATATCCGGAAAATGATTATTTAATGCAAAAAAAGTCAATACAAATATATACACATTGTAAAATTTCAAGCATAGTAACATACCAAAAAATGCATGTATTAAAATTCTAAAAATCTTTCAAATACTAAACTACATAAAGGACACATAGCATACACATTTCTTCACGCAGTAGGCCACACTGAGTTCTACAGTCAGATATGAAAAATTATCGAATGTCGATTTGATCTTGTTATATTTAAACGTCGTTTTCCAGCATCCGTCTTTGATCTTACTCAACAGGTTCCATCATATATATCATGTATCCCTCAAAGTATTTGACAGCAATCTTTGATTTCATCCTCCAGTCTATAAAGACTATCAGATATCCTTCGAAAACATTTAAATCGAATTTCAGGAACAATGGGATAGTGGATAAATCATTTATCAATTGTTATTTGCATTTTAAATATGATTCCCTGGTTGATAATTATGCAATTCTAGATTATGTCTGTTAGGGATTTTTTCCATTGATACAATGGATATTTTGTAATGGTATTTGAGGAGACAATCTCAGTTTATCTTGAATCATTGTCAAAGTAAAGTTAAATCTTTTCAATAATTGGCATTTTATTGATTTTGATGAAATTGTAGAAATTGAGAACAATTAAGCAATAGCAAAATCATCGTAAATCAGGTGCTTTGCTAGAAATACTGTCCTATATGGAGGTAAACAATGAGCTGATATGGAACTCGATAATAGAAAATTAAACTCATCCAAGTGAATCGTACGCTTGCATAGTTTCGAACAATTTTGTAATTTCTGCTTTCATTGACAAGATTTAATGTTTTTTAAGCTTTGATCTTTCCAGAATAAATTTATAGGAAACAGCCAAAATATTGGATTTGAAATTCTAAGGACAACAATTTAATTAAAACATGTTCGAACAATTTAGTTCTGCATAAATATTAACACAGATACAGAAGTACCAAACATGAACTTATGGCAACAGCATATTTTGTGGGTTTATATTTATCCTGGTATGTTTTGATCAATGTTATTTGCAGTGCTGCCTTTTAAACATGTGTTGTCTGAAATATTGACACCATTTACTCATCTCATAAGACAAGACACAATAATAAAATAATACAAAACAGCTGATTTATAAATTTTATGATTTTAAGTAAAGTAAGGTTTCATTTACCCTGATTTTTTGTTCAAATCGACCATATTTCATGATCATAACATTAATATTTTTAATTTTCCTTTTATATTAACTTTCGGCACTGAGCGTACCTAAATTATCTACATATATACTTTACATACTGAATGAACACACCACTTTTTCTTAACTGAATTGTTTCGGTAATGTCAGGTTTCCCCTCTTTTCTTTTTCTGCAGGCCATTTTAGTCATTCTAAAGTTGAAGTTATAAATGCAATATGATGTAATTTGTGCTGGTATTTTTTCGTGAATTTTATGGTTTCCCATTGCAAGATTTGTCAAGCCAGTCTTACACGCAGTTTTTTTACGTTTCAAGGCATGAAAAATGCCACCAGTTTTTTCTTATTTATATTGGCCTATGTTTAACATGTTTAAAAACATTTTCCAGAAATGGAAGATATGAGGTAAATGTTAAAGAGACCATAATTACGTCATCTCCGTACATAATTACGTCATCTCCGTAAGAAAAGGAGGAAAACTGTTGAATCTAAAGATCCTCACAAGACCTTCAACAAGGATGGAATACCTGTCCTTGTGACGAGCTTTTGATCGCCCAAAACAAAGAGAGCCTGTTTACGTTAAATTAAGCAAATTTTGCCTAAATGGCTATACATTTAAATAAAAAAATCAACGTAAAAGCAAAGACCAACCAATGACCTTACTCCTGACTTGAGACAGGCACATGATAAATGTGGCGTGGTTAAACAAGTTTTACTGGTACCAAACCCTCACGGGCCCACTTTATTGCCAACAGCCGGGCCCACTTTATTGCCAACAGCATAATCAAAGCAAACAAAAGCTGTAAAGGTATACTATAAAAATCAAACAACAGTGCATCGAATCCAATTAGAGAGTAAAACAATAAGAGTACTTAACAAAAACACATGCAGAATTAAGATATCTCTTTCAAAATGCACACAGTTTGTAAAAGCATGCTCAGGGTGCAATTCCCGGTGATAAAACATCAGGTTTCTAAACATGAGATGTAATCATACACAGTATACTTCCGACGATTTGATACGGCATTGTCAATAAACGTGAGGCAAAACAAGATGGGTTGCCATGCCACTATTTTTGTATCTGTGCAAATTTAGTGATAATAATGTCATTATTTGTATCAATAAAAACATGTTTCAATGTTCTGACAACAAGGTCAAATGCTTCGAAAAGTATTGCACTTAGTAGTTGTCCCTATATCGTCGGATTTGGCTTCCTATTTCGATTTGTTTGGATTTGAGTACTCCTTTTGCTATGTTTGGATCTTGGACTTCCTATGTTTTGGTTCTACTGCTAATGATGAGAGGTTACTCTTTGAAATGCACATATAGCATATAAAAATTCACCAGATTTATTCAACATTGGTAAACTTGCATTTTGTAGTTATTTCGAGTCTGCTCTTTCTAAAGAATGGAAGCTCAGCGCATTGCTTGGTGTGATATTTAGAGTGTAATTTCATTGTCTTCATGTTCATATGTTAATTCCAGTGATAAAACATCTAATGATAATTTAACTTTGCTTCCATTTCATTCAGCAAAATGTTTCTGGAAGACCAGGACAACGTCAAATAAAAAATTCTGTTTGAGTATTCAAATGTATATGAATGTCATGTTTTTACATGTCTACCATAAAAATTTCATTTTTTAATTCGCAAATCAATACCGTTATACATAAATAAAGATATGCATGATATAATTTGCTGCAAGAGATAACAGGATCTTCACTATATGGATGACTTAAATTCTACTGTCATTTGGTGGGTGGCTGTCTCATGGACAATCATGCCACATCTCCTATTTTTATATTGTAAATCATGCCTCCTTGACAGGAATTCTATACATACTAAATCTACAATAACAAGTCACACGATACCATCACTTTACACTCATTATTTTTTAAAATAAAATATGCAAAAATTTAATAATTACCCAACACAACTATCATCATTTGCCAATTAACAATTTTTGATTAATTGTCATGGATAAATGCCATTTAGTATTAGAGAATAAAGTCTCTAAATTCTAACTGAAAAGAAGGTATCGATTTGTTCAGATTTTCAATTATAGTATTTACAAATCAAGATGGATTAGTTTTCAATAATGTATGCATCAACTATTAAAATCTTTACGGCAACAAGAGAACAATCAAGTTGGAATCTTTCTGCTAGAATTACCGTTATGACTAGCGCACCTGAAAATCAAGGTAAAGTTATTTGATCGGACATAAAGATTACATTGAACATCAAGGTGATGAAAATTTAACTACACATTAACGACTTCAAAGGATGCTGGTACCGAATACAAGGTTGTCGATACTCCCTACAGTGGCTTGAAAGTGAGAACATTGTGACAGTCCAAGCTTGTACTCTTATAATGCAAAATCATTCTTCAGTGGCAAGACAAACTTGTTCAGTATTCACATGACTGAAAATTAGCCTTGGTACTCTGAGAAGAAGAAATGTAATTCACTTTCTGAGAAATAAACAATTTATAACTCGGTATGCGAACATACATATCTACTCCATGGGCATTTCCTTTCAACGTGTATTTAAGTGTATTAATTAAAATTGCTATTCCTTCGTGCACAAAGGGTTTCTAACTTTTATACCTTATACAACAAGTAGTTGTTTCACAGACATTCGCGTTACACAAAAAAAAAGATACAATTTGGAAAATGTGCCTAGAATTCATGTATAAATATTATATTTTTAGTTCTGGCTTCTGTCACGAGTTAATTTACTTTTATTAGAATAATTACAATATTCTTCTTCAAACCACCGCTTTAGTATATTTTAAATAACGACTGGATAGATGAACAATACAGTCGGCCAAAGTTTTGATTTATATGTAAAGCAGCTAGAATCCGGGGTAATCATTAGTTGGACAAAGATCTTCAGAAGTTCCCGGACGAAACAGCAAGACAATATTATAAACTTAAATCTTTTTAAAATTCATCATATCGTGACTCACTTTTGTTCATTTATCAGCATGTTGACAACGTATTTATTTACCAAACAATTTATTATCAAATTTGGGTGATTAAAGAGTGATTGACATTGGTATTAAAGGGATCAGAACGAAATAGTTCATCAGCTGTAGTATTCTGTAGTAATACAATTTGACAAATTTGCTCTGCAAATCTCAGTTACTTCACCCTTAATCCACCGGTCTCGGATACAGAAACCGGTTTTGTATCCGTGAATTATACAAACTTATCTCTGAAATCTCGTTGATCTACGGGCGATTACAATAGGTTCGAATATTTGAATTGAAACAGTTAATACTTGTGATTCATTAATAATAGACTTTATCAAAATCGTTAACCTCTTGTGTGCTACCGCTAATTGTAGAATTATCTTTTCAAATATTTTAATCGTTTTCTTAAGTAAACTTTCCTGCAGAAAATAATGGGCCCTTTTCTTTGCCGGACAATACAACGATAATGTTCACAATTAATTTGTTTTCGAGATAGGAAGGAAATCCCAGTATAAATAATAGTTAAGGAACATGGGAATTTCACATTTCAAAGTGATTATGTCACATACATGCAAATTTTAAAATTGAGAAGAAAAAAATAGAGCACCCGGTGCACCATATTACGGTTTTTCTTCCTAATTACGGTTAAGTACGGTTGCCACCGTGATGTCTAATTTTCCTTCAGTGTTCCAGTTTCAGAACTACTGGTTTTTAATTTTGATTTACACGCTTTGGTAGCTCACGATAACTGCAAATATTTTGCATACACATGTGCAGTCTCTTTGACATTATAAGCCCTAAGCCGCACACTGCCACTATCTTATACGCTCAAAATGTTCTTCTTGTCTTCGTCATTTAAAATTTGGTTATTGTTTTTTTGGGGGGGGTATTTTTTTTACTTTTAGATTTGTGTATTGCATCACAAATGTTTTCCAGTACAGTGTGAAACTATAGAATAAGATTGACCTCTATTTTACCACATCAAAGACATTTAGACATCAGAGTAAATAGGCGGCGAAGTTCCTTAACTCTAGGAGAGGACACCATCACAGACCGGATACCAGTATATCGTAGTAAAATTTGTCCCGGTATTTTCTTTCTCTAAAGGCATTAGTCTGTTAAAGAGGTAACAAGTAAGGCCGAATAAAATGTATGATACCGCATAGACAATCTTCTACCGCTGAAAGTAATTATCTTTAAGTGGCCGAGTTGACAGGTGATGATCGGGAGGGGACTTCTTGTTATCAACCTGAACGCACGACCATACACTGAATGATAGACAAGAATTGTTTACAAACGGATTAGTGAATGAATCCAAGGATAAAGGGATATTATGTACTTAAATGGGTCTTTGATCTAGTTATTTGGTTGGTGTAGGTGAGAAAATGCCAACGTTGATTTATTTATTGTCTCTGAGCAGCACTAGATATAAATAAAAAATACTTAGTTTTGTTTTTGCTTTGCTGGGTTTGATTAATGCTTTCCGTTTGTCTGTTTTACCAATTTGTCAATTTCGTTTTCTGAAAAAATTTTAAAGTTTTTTGGCTTATTTTGTATATCGAAAAGTGAGGTGTATGACAGTCATCCATAACTTGTAAATTACAAGCATCTAAAGATTTCAATAATAGACACATATCCGAAAACTACGACAACCTTTAAAAGGTCCCAAAACAAAATATGTTATATTCAAATGTAACAACCATCAGCAAAATAAGTTTGACTAGTGCCCTTACCACCATAGAGAAACTTATCATTAAATGCTGTTAGGGCACTAGTCAAAAGAACAGTACTGGACTCGGCATTAAAGAGTTTCTTATGTAATTTTGGTAATCAATACATGGTTTGGACTTGTTCAGCAGAGGCATTAAGTTCTTCTGTGTAAGTAATATGACTGTCTACTAATTGACTTTAAGTCAGGTGCATGGCATGGAAAGAAGAAGAGTTTGAGATTTCACTTTTAGCACTTCCATGTAATATCAACCTCACGCTACCACCACATTGTTGACTGCTTTGTCTGCTGGTGGTACAAATACGATACGGGTACCAAGTTTTGGAAATTTACTTCGGATTCGAGTACTGGAAATAGGGTTTTGTTTATTTTCAATTATTTTTAATTTTTCTTTAAACTTTCCAGGCTGAAACCATACTGTGAAAAATTTACATAGGTTGGTCGTAATTATTGATCACTATGAAGTTTAGTTAGATATTTTCTGATGTTGAAAGACATGTTCAACTTCATTTCCCTTTATTTACATTGAAAATGAGCTGTTATACATGTATTGCATCTCAGAAATACAAAGGGCAGAGGGAAACGCCTATAAGGGGCAGAGAGATGTTGCGCCCTCCATTTTGGGCAAGCTGAAACAATGTGGTCTTATTCACGAACTTTAAATGACATTTTCATTTGTCGTCAAAATTTGCGGTAACATTTTATTCAGTTTTACATAGGACCTTAAGGTTATTCTTTTTTAAAACCAGTCGTACGTTAAGTAATAAAGTAGTAAGTGTATAATCTTCATTTTAACGACATTTTTCAAGACTTTTTGCTGAAAAGCAGCGTGCCGCCCAAAAGGGTCACCAAAATTTTACATATAGGTCATGCATTCAGAAACCCCTTTTCCAATTAAGAACAATCAATGGTTTATTTATCGTTGATGTCTATCGGCATTGCCAAAAGGCACTCTTGTATAAGATGAGCTATAGAAGCTTTATCGAGAGTCTGTCGTTTTTTGTATCCACTGTCTGGTTTAATTTTTCTTCCTTTGTATTTCTTTTTTGTTTTATGGTTTTGTCTTGTTTTGTTTTTGCATTGGAATATTTTTTTCTGCTCCATTGGATTGATTTGCTTAGATTTCTGTGTTTGTAAATATGATTTTTATCTTTGCTTTTCGATTTTTCAATCAGATTTTTATATGATTTGGCCTTCTGAATTTTTCGATTTAGATTATATTGCCCTTTTAACTGTGTTTATTTTCAAGTTAACTTTTAAGTTTTTGTTTTTGTTTTCATTTCTTATTGAGATATTTGACTTGACATGGCACGAAATGTGGTCAGTTGAAACTAGTTGTAAACAAACCTATACCTTTTCTTTCCAGCAATTTTTGAACGAACCTTTACAACGATTAAATTTAAGGAGAAGAAATTTCGTTTACTTTATCGTTTGGGTGTAATGCTTTTTGCTCTCTTTATAATACAAAATTGCCAATGTTGAATGAATATGGATAATTTTGGTATGCTATTTGTACATTTCAAGGAGCAACCTGTCATCAGTAGTAATAGAACCAAAACGTAGGAAGTCCAAGATCCAAACATAGCAAATGAAACACTCAAATCCAAACAAATCGAAATTGGAAGCCAAATCCGACGATGACATGATCCACCAGCAGAGGCACCGACCCAATGATTTCAAAATACAAAATTACCAATTTTCAGTGCTTTAAAATTGTAAAAATGGGACAAACTCTGAAAAAAATTGTTTGATAAATTTCATGTCAGACACTATATGGTTGTTTCTTGTTATTTTGTTGTTTAACTTTCAGGGTTTTTATTAAATGCCTGCATTCTAGTTTTTAATTCTGTAATTTGTAGATTAATCCCTGATTTTGGTTTTCGGTTTATCATTTCGATTTGTTACTGTTTATAATATGTCATTGTAAATTCCCTGTTATTCTCGTTGTTGGAGTGCAGTCCCCCTATCTTTATACTTTATATTTATACTTTCTGGTATATCGTTGTGTTTGGTAATTGTTTTTTCTCAGGTACTGTCTTTTTGATTTATTAGTTTCTTATTCAGGTTTATGCTTTTGTTTCTTTTTTCGTTTTGTGGTGTATATTTTCTGTTTCTTTGTGTTTGCTTTGATATTTTACATTTTTGATTGATTTTATTGTGTAAAATATTTTTTGATTGTTTGGTTTGTTTTCGTGATTCGTCATTTTGATTTAATTGCTTCCAGGTTTTATGTTTAATATGCTGATTTTCCCTGTAACGTTTATTGTCATTTTATTTGTTCGTGTTTGTTTTGGGATTTTGGCGAATTGTTTCTTTTATCTTACAGTTTTATCTTTTTAATTTGTTTTTTTTTCTCTTAAACATGGAATAGTAAGATGTGGAATGACTCTAAATGAGACAACAATCCATAAAAGTCCAAATAACTTACCATCTACAGGTTGTTTGTGCCTGTCTTAAGACATATAAGTAAAATCTTTTTGGTTTGTTTGCTTTCAGATTTGTAATTTTGGTTGGTCTTTAAGTTTACTTTCGAAACATTGTTAGCAGATATTTTTATCGCTAAGATTTCATAACTATTCCTCTGGCAGACTTCTACACCCGGCTTTGAAATGAACTTCGTGTACTTACTGCCAGTATAATTCTAATTTCTTGATATGTGATGTATTTGAACCAGTGTATCAAAAGCTTCTAAATATATATATTTTTTTTGAAACAGTGGACGAATCAAATAGCATCAAGCAACTAACTTTTTGTACATGATTGTTTCTGTATAGTTACAAATCTAGAATGGTCATTCCAGTAATATGTAACACCCGGAACAAACATATATAAAACACAAGGCGACAGCAAAATGCCTTTCAAAATAAAATGCAAAAGAAAAAAATAAACATGTGATGTACTCAGGTGATCTGATTAACATAGGCTTACTAAACACATGATGTTCTCAGGTGCTCTGGAACAGTACTATTTCAATTTAGAGTGACAAATAAGTGTGCATGCAAGTCAGATGAAAGGCCAAATATATTCGAACGCGTAATGATTTGTTTTAATGTTAAATATTTATAATGGAAATTTCATTTAACGGTAAACTATAACACTTGTAACGACTTAGAGTTTTTGATCAGCAAACCTTGTCTTCCTAGATGAAAACTTCCACATTTTAACAAAATTGTCAACCAAACAGCAAACAATGCTTGTCTAAATATCAGCTAAAATTTTAACAAAATATTACTAAGACGCAAATAGTTTGTCTACATTTGTACTTTCTAAGTTAACTCTGATGGGTAAAGCAATCCAGCGATAAACTCAGAGAAAAGTTAATTTTTTTTTAAATTATGTACTCTAATTTGTCGAGATGAATCATATTTTTTATTTAAATCTCCATTAAATTTTCAAAGACTTCTGTTGTTCATTTCAGGTATTGTTTTTGTATACATTATTGTACCGATACGGGTTGTTAAAATTCAGGGTTTTTATCTGAACGCATTCTTTAATGGAATTACGACAGTCAAGATATTTTTCCGAAATCCGATTAAAAGTAATATTGAAGTTTGTATACAAATCCACTAAAACCACTACCATTCCTGAAAAGATCTTGAATTTCCCTGTATACTTTCGGATATTTTTTATTCACCTTCGGATTGTATCGATTTTAGCTGGATGTTTCAAACAAAAGAAGATTATCACCTTTGTACAAATCACAGACGAGTACCTTAACGAGATAAAACGTGGATTACAACTAAGTGAAGTTAATTATGGGTTTATAATTAATATTACCGGTACCTCCATTTTAGTTATTAGAGGTATTAAAGTCACGTGTTGGATCATTGACTGATGGCGTCCAACTTCCGGAAATCTCATCTTCATTTGCAGGTGGCATTGTTCAACGAAATGAAAATCTAGATATTTGAGCTTTATTAATGCTTTTATTCAAACATGCAAGATTGGATTTTAATATGAAATAAAAAACTTATATTTTTTTATATCAAATAGTAGAAAACTTCTTGTGGTGTGTATGCTAGGTTCAGCTTTAACAATGTTTAAACGATTTAAAAATTTGCACTGTTGTAAATTTGAAATAATTTGACCAAACCAGACAGCATGCTAAAATGAGTCCTCATATATTTTCCAAACTTAGAGTCAAAGTTATTAAAAGTTCAGTACATAAGGAAAATTAATACCTAAAACCGGTACTTGTTCTGACGAGAACTTTAAAACAACAATGAGCTAAAAATGATGTATAAATATACAAAGGGAAATATCAATGAAACGTAAGAAACGGAGGATAATTTCAACATGGGTGGAATCCCTTTTGATAAGACGAGCTCTAGATCGCTCAAAACAAATAAAACATGTCTACATAAAATGGGGAAATTCTTGCCTCAATTATACATATAAATAAATAAATAAAAAAAAAAGAAATACAATGACATCCATTCCTGACTTGGAACAGACAGATACCTATGGTAGGGTTAAACATGCTTTGCTTGTACAAACTTTTCCCCACATTGAGGTCAAAGGCAAACCCAAAGTAAACAAAAGTTATAAAAACATACTATAAAATTCATGGTGTGTTCCCTGAGTGCCAACATTTTTAAAATCACATAATTAAATATTGTTGTTTTAGTGGTTATGAAGGGGTG
>JARWCS010000002.1:1375717-1389388 GCA_034783895.1 Geukensia demissa
GCCCCTTAATCCCCACTAATGAGTACCTACAGTATTCTTTGATCTTATAAAATGTTGGCACTCAGGCACACAGCCAAATTCATACAAGAGTGCATCCAATACAATTTAGAGAGTACTTTAACTGCCATAAAAGTTCTTAAAAGAACATGCAAAATAAAGTTATTTCGAAAGAATGCACGCAATTTCTAAAAGTATGCTCCGGATGAAATTCCCGATGATGAAACACCAAGTTTCTCAACACGAAATGTCACCAAACACTGTCCGTATGAAGATAGAATACAGCGGTGCCAGTAAACGTGAGGAAAACCAAGATTGGTTGCAATGCCACTATATAAATATCTGTTAATTGTCAATATTTTTACCAATAAAAACAACTGACAAGAACTTCAAATTTGAAATCTTCGTGAATAAGTTTATATAAAAGAATCAATGAGATTCAACATATAATTTCGAATTTATCTGCTTTATATGTGATATTACCATAGGAGGCGGGTTGTGAAATTCCATTTCGCATTAAAACTCTACAGTTTCAGCCGTATTTTCCCACTTAATCGTTATAACGAATATAAAATTTTGTCAACGTCTTGACAAGCCTTATTGTTGCAAAAGTTAACCAGTAAGATGAAAGTTGCGATCAAAATACAAAAGCGAACCAATCGAACAACTGTTATCCTGACAATCAACCTCTGAACATGTTGACTAGGTTCACTGTAGGAGACATACTTAGAAATACAATTTTCGACCAAAAAATTGGAATTCGAAATTTTTTTTTTTCAAAAACCCTTGAAAAAGAGAGAATGTCTTAGCTCCCTGGATCTGTAGTACGCACTTAACTATAAACTAGAAATAATTTTGAAAAAAAGCTATAAACAAATATTCAAAAGTAAAATGATGTCAATCACCGGATAAAATATAGAAAGCTAAAGAACAGTTTTTGTAATATAGAACAGCCTCCTCGCCGTCTATAAAGACATCAGACAGTGACAATATATTTACTTTGAGTTTTACGAATGTTAATTCGATAAACTGTTAAATTTCAGCAACTAAGAAAAATAATCTTGACATGTGCTCTAATGAAGGATTACATACTGTACAAATTAAATCTTGTAAATTTCTTTTTTTTTCTACAATTAGTTTTAATACAGGTGGTAGACCACCTAGAATCCAGTGATAATAACAATTCGCTGTCATCCGGGTCACATATCAGGAATTGGTTAATTATAGTGTTTTGCAAGAGCATACCAACAGATCATTTTTGTGACTTAGTCTAGTCATGAAGTTTTCTATTTAATGCAAAAGCAACAATCTTTGTTTTCATGTGGGTAACCCCAATCTTATTTTCAAATAAACTTTTGTGTATTTTCACATTATATAAAAAATTGTGATTTATCTCGAATGAGCGCCATGTTTTCTAAACCAAAATCTGTTACAAACCACATTTCTGTCTCAATAAAAGCAATTTTCGAGAAAAAATAGTTTGAGGCGTTGGAATCAAAATTAAACAGTTTTAACAGGGTACAAAACTGAAGATGCGTTTGCGGATCGGTTAAACGGATAATCGCGACCACATCACTCATAATTGATGCCGACAAATCTTCAAATACAATTTAGTGTTAACACCGTTGTAAAAAAAATGAATGAAATAACTTTCAATCTTAACATTTTTAAATATGGAATACACGTCTGTGCGAGTGCAGTTTCTCCGGTGGCATCAAACGATGATGGTTACGACGTCACACAGTCAAAATCAACGTTACGAACACTGTTGCATTAGAATGCTTTTTCTACGATTTAAGTCGTATTTAAATTTTTGACTTAAGCCCTTGGGACCGATAAGGGAGTCTCGGGATGATACCTTGGTTGGTATGGAAAGTAACATGTAATAATCTTTAGTTATTTAAAATTCTAGTTTCCTATCATGATTGATGAAGTTAAGTTACCACAACAGTACTGGCATAAAGACTCTAAAAATATGAAAGGCGTAAGTATACTTGTTTCACATCTGTAGGGTTTTTTAAATTAAACCCGAAAACCTCGATTCTTACAATAATGTACCTTTGGCGTCTATAATCCGTCTTGAACGTGGCGAAGGCTTCGTACACTAAAACAAAACTGATATTGTAAGGTTTTATAGATTTAAATATCTTGATATCTTTATAATTGTTTAATAAATTGGTATTAAAGCAGTATTTTTTTAATTTATTTCGGTCAATTATTGCCTTCGATTCTTTGGCAGTAAAAATATCAAGTTAATCAACTAATTTACTTCTTGTCAACAAGCTGATTATCTAACAGAGGAGAGCAAATGCTATTATCAGGGCCGATAAATTCAAAGACACAGCTAACTTCCCTTTTTGCACGACCTTGTCTAACTGTGTTTCAATCCTCATTTCTCGTCCGTGCTCGTTCCGGAAACTTGTTTACCGTGCTGTTGAATTAACACGAGAACGTAATTTGTGACTGTCACGCGTCGCATCCTGTCTATAGTTCCGCCTTGGATACCAAACGACAAAAACAAAAGAGAGGCAAAGGTAACTGCATTAATAGCCGCCATATTTCAGACGAACGGAAACAGGTTCGAACGGGAGCGGGCGTGCAATCTTGCGGTAGTGATTAGTTCAAAGATATATTGGACTTTCAGTATAATCGATCTTTTATTTTATTAGTTCTTAGCATGATAATTTTTCTTCTTTAAAGTCTCAAATGAAGCTGATTTAACTTCACGTAGATTAAACTACACCTGGGAAAATCGAGTAATTTTCTTACAGATTGACCTTTTAATGTTTTGTGGTGAAATGAAGCGTTTTGAAAACATGGAGATCGATTCCTCTTTCGTCATTTAACACTGTACATAACACTTTGAATAATAATGTCGTTGGCATCGATGAATTGGACCATGTTTTACACAGGAACGTATTGAAAAACACTCCGACAATTATTCTATAATTATGATAAGTAATTCCGGTTCTTTATGCTTATTTTGAATGACCATTAATCTTAACCGAGAAAATGCTTCACTTTTATGGAACTATTATATCAAACTTTTAAATATATTGTCACTTCAAAATTTTACTGTAGCTGAATATAAATTCCTCAAAGGTAAAAACAACTTTATTCCAAGAGTTAATGTCACCGAGTGCACGAAGCCGATTTTGTAGAATTCACAGAAATATGGCGGCTATTACTGTTGTGATATGCTAACCAACAAAATATGCGGACGTACCCAAGTTATCGTACAATGCTCACAATGCTTATATGAATGTTCCGGTTGCTTACAAATGTCCAGATTGGCTTTATCGTTTTTTTATTTTTATTATTAGTTTTTGTATTTTTAAAATGCCATTTTTTAGTCTGAGTTTGTCCGGTCTTTTCTTGTATTACAAAAGGCTATGTCAATTCAAGTTTTTTTGACAATTACAGTGAAAGAAAATTAGAATGGTTGCATTTATTTTTAGCTAATAAACACATTTCAAAGCTATGTAATATTTTGTAGGGTTCGTGTTACTCAAGCTTTAGTTTTGTGTTCTATGTTTGTCTTTCGTTTCATTTCGTTGGGCATGGTCTTGTCTGTCTTCCGACTTGACGATTTCTGTCTGCCCCTTTGGTATCTTCGAATTCCTTTTTATATGACAGTAACGAGAGAAAAGTTGGGTGGTACCCATAATCAGAAACTAAAACAATTTTGGGACTTAACTTTAAGCTCTCCAGCTCATACTTGTCCTGTTAAAAATTTTTTCAGATTTTGACTACAAAACATTGTAAGACATTGTTTATTCTTTTAAAAAATGTATTATAATTCAATAAGAAAATATTCATTTACATCTTCTGACTTAACAGTATGACAAAAACCATGTCGGCTGTGAATTTCATTTCAATATTGATATGATATACACTTTTTCCAGTTTTCGGTCCAGGTTTTCCTGTTAAAATATTTTGTGTTGCCAAATACTACAAGTACCGTTGTTACTTGATTTAAACCCATGCACTTTCTGTCATAACCTTCATTAGTACAGATATAGATACAGAAACATTGAGAAGGACAAACGCAGAGCAAAAAAAAAATGAAGAAGAATCATTCCAAATATTCTTGAAATAAGAAAAGCAACATTTATCTACGAATACTTGCTAAACATTGGCAGAAATGCCTTTGTTTTATCCAAATCAACTGATGTTGAAATATGTTTGTAGCCAGTTTATAATGCTGTATCGACATCATCGAAATGGTATGATATGGTAGCCACTGGAACGGCCTACCCAGCAGGGAATATGCCGTGGTGATATCGGACACACAAATTGCTAAAACCAAATTATATTTTATTTATAATGCAAACTTTTTATCGGCACATATTTCGACAAAAAAGTAACAATCAAATAATTACATAAGACACTTTCTTTTAGAAAATTATATTGTCCATTGGTTTTGTGCTCATAAAGTTCCATAAGATCCATCTTAACACAGAAATTCTGAAGCCCAAATAATGCTAAAAACGCGAGTACTTAAGATTTCAGTTTTATGTCACAACCTTCAGACTTATTAAATTCATCTTAAGATTGTGTGCTAACGAGAAAGTCACAACGATTGTAATTAACTACGATGGGAGATCTCCCGTAAAAAATTTAGGAAAGAGAAATAATTGAACTTAAACATGACACGAACCTGTCTATGTACAACAACAAAATATTTGTCGCCAGGATCCACAGTGTTACTTATCATGTAACAGTTATGTTATTTGGAGTCTTAAAATAAAAAAATATCCAATCATAACAGATGCTATTTACGTATAAATGTCCTTACAATAATACAATCATCACTTTTCTCAAGGCGACAGAATTCAGAAACCGTAAAGAATACGACTATCTTTGCCGACCAGAACTTCGTGCTAACGTCTGAAAAACAGACGAAAAATGCAAAAAACACAATGAAAACAATGTATGAGCACACGAAGAGCAGAAGTATAAAAGTATTGTAAAAAAACCCAACTCTGATGGACTCAAAATAACGGTTCGAAGAATTTTTTTACGTCATCAGTGTTACAGGTAACGTATGCAGACATCATTGTAATATATATGAGAAAGGAATTTTAGATATGGTTTAAATGTCAAAGAGACAGCAGCAAATACCTTAAGTTCAAAATGTTTAGGTTTGTAATGTACACCGGTTTGTATTGAGACCAACGTCATTTAAAAAACCAAAACCGTTGAAAACGATTTAGGACAAATTTCTCAATCCATATATAAGGTTTCCTACGAACTTCCAGTCAAGTATAGTCACTATAGCTGAATTACAGTGTGTTATTTCTGAAAATACATGATAACTAATGTTATCTGTGAATTTCTTTATTCTGTATACGTATTTTTGACTTTATAAGAAGCAAAACATAGGAGAGTCGAGATCCAAAAATAGTAGAAGTACTCATATTCAAACTAATTAAAATTGGAAGTCAAATCCAGTGGATGGATATCTACAATGTGCAATACAAGGAATGAAGCTTTCCATAAATTTAGGTGTTTATAGAATTTAATCATTGGAAAATTTACTGTACACTGCTGCTATGTCAAGAAAATCGCAGGAACATTTTGCATCCAGTTTTCAATAAATTTGATGAACGGCATTGATATCTATAAAGACCAACATGCAAAATAACAGGAAAAGTATAAAAAAAACACCTAAAACAATCAACAATCCACGCCAAGTCCAGTTAAGAATACTTATGTGAGAGATCAGAAGTGCATAGTTCAAAGAGACAAGACAGATTTGAAACAAACTAAAAGATAAAACGAAAACAAAAAGAACAAAGGCTTGGCATTCACGAACTCCTTTACAAAACAGGATTGGATCAGGTGTGAAGAGTAAGCATCCCTGGTCTTGCGCTCAACATCGTTAGGGGAACCTTAAACTCTAATCCGGGATGACGTCAATCCAAAAAGAGGTCAACTTATTGTTGTATTACCGCTAACAGGTCCATAACTAGTTGAGATACACAGATACAATATGGATCAAGCAATTCGTGATGGCGACCATAGAATTTTAGGAGGGACGATTTCAACCTTGATTGGATTCCTGTAAACAAAACATTTTTAATTAAAATGAAACTATTTAACAAAACCTTGAAAAGTTTGCACCAGAAAAAACAATTAACTGGTGTCCACATTGTGATAAACCCATCTGGATAGATGCTGCTGGATAACTGCTAGTTTCTATGGTATAACCATTTGTTTTCAGAAAAGTCCTCACTAAGGACGAAAAAAGGCTGGCCACGCATATTCACGTAATTTTTTACCTATGGCTGTTAAAATCATAAAATTATTTATTTTATCTTTTTTTGTTCTTAAATCTCTATCTTAAGAAGTATGCAATTCCAAAACAAGTCTTTATTCTTTAATCAATGAATCATTTAGTTTCTGTGTTTATATTGATATTTAACTATAGTGATATTTTCATTAAATAACTTTATTTTTGATTCAACCTTCCTAGTTTGTAAAACAGTAAACTTGGTGATACAGTCACCCTTAAAAATGTCAAATATTGGCATTTTTGCTTATAACCGAAAAAACCATTTTACCCATATTACAAATCCAATTAAACTGCTTTCACGTGGAATATGAAAATTTGTTTATTGAGATACCATGAAAAAATATTATTATGTAATTTTCACGTAAAATTTACTTGATTAGCAAACAAGATTGATACATAGTTCACGTTAATTTCATGTTAAAAGAGCCTTATATATCAATTTCACGCAAACTTTTCACGTGAAAAATTATGCATATAAATCATAGTATATGTTAATTTCACGTGAAGTTCACGTGAAGCTCGATAGTGGCAGCCAGTTTTCTCGCATCCTTAAAAAAATCCCAAAATGGATTTTCTATTTTCTTGTTTTTTTCGTCAACATAACTGAGCAACTGATAATGTCACCTAGGAAATAAAACTTTTTTTTATAATATCCTCATCTTTATAATTTTTGTTGTTGTTGTTGTTGCATTGAACATGGTTGATGTCTTCCCGTCGAATGCTTATTTCGGTTTAATTGGATAAGAATACTTCATTTTACAATGTGTGTGTATCGGCTGAAATCTCCTTAAACGCGCGTATAGGACTTTGAAATCCCCCTGTTCCATTAAACATTGGTAAATTTCTCTTAGATTTTCATCTTTGGTTTCTATATAGCAATTTTCAGTTGCAAATATAATGAGAGCACGCACGACAAACAAAAAACAAACAAACAAACATAGAGGGATAATTAAAACAATATACTAGCAATGGATTTTATCCAAAATATCTATAATTTACAAAATCCAATACTTAGATTTTTTGCAGGATGCAAGAAAACTGGCTGCCATACCCCTACTTATTCAAGTTCACTTTTTTGAAAATAGGAGAGAGAAGAGCTAACAGTCGTAATGCTGGTTTTTATACCAACTAAACGATATTTTTAAAACATATACACTTTTTGTTAAAGTGGTGTCACAAATTATTCTTACAAGAGGTTTTATGAAATTGTGAAACCATGAATCCCAAACCCTTTTAGTAATTTTTCTCCTATTTACAGAAATCTTTTATTAACTCACTATACAATGAGTACCTTTTGACTATTGCATTGTCAACAATTAAGGATACAAACGATCTTCAGGAAATGAAGGAATGAGAGAAAAAATCTTCATTTACTATACCAGTTCGGAGACAGTATAAAATGCATGTTTAAAATTGGTTGTGACAAACGTCTAGCGCGGTGGGGTGTCTTCCATGACAGTTCTTGGAAAAAGATAATTATCTCGGAACATGACAATAACATGGCTTTATCTTCGAAGTCATAGGAAATACATAGCTTGTCACGAATTTCAACTATTATCCCTTTGTAATATGGATTTACCCTTCAAATTTATGTCTAGCATGGCTTCATTACTAACAAAGTACATGGTTAAAGAGTAAAGGGTTGACGTTCTGGTGATTCCGATGGATTCAGCTAACTATTCTTTACCGTCTGCATATTTGCATGGAAAATTTATACATGTTTAAAACAAATGTGCATTTAGTGTAATAGTGATAAAATGTCTAAATTTTGCGTGTACAACCCAAAAATTAAATCAAAATATGAAAATAATTAGTGTTCTTTCTGATTTTATCATTGAAATTAAGACGATGGTATTATAAAATATAAGAAATTAGACTAGCTGGCATCAACTGCTTTTATAATCTTCATTATTTAGCTGTACTATTTCAATTCTGCTTAATGGTCTGAAATATAAAATTTATTTGATAGTCGGTTCAGATGTTTTTTACTAGATACTTAGCCAACTCGTGTCCAGTTTAAAATCACGCCAGAGGAATTATTGTCGTTAATTTTGACACCCAAAACAGTCTACATTTGAGTGGCATGTTTAAGCTTAATGCATTAATTTTGAGAAGCAATGCAATATGAAAATAAAAAGATATGGAGTAAATGTCAGAGAGACTGCACTGCAACCACGAGAAAAACCAGATGAAATTTACATATTTAGACGTCTCTTCAAAGCATTTAATAAGGGTGGAATACCACTCCTTGTGAAAAGCTTTAAATCGGCCCAAATAAAATATAGCGTATGCCTAAAATAATACTGCTCTTGCCTGAATATTATCAAAAATGTATATGTAACAGAACATTAAATACAAAGACAACCCTATGACCACAATTCCTGACTTGCAAATGATAATGTGGTGGGGTTAAACTAGTTCAATGGTACCCACCCCTCCCCCAACGAGGGGTCAAAGAAAAAATTTAATAAAACAAAGCATTTACCGACGAACTATAAAAATCAAACAGGGAGTCACCCAATCCGACTAGAGAGTACCTTAATAACAATAAATAAACTTAAAAGAATGAAAAAGAATATACATCTCTAATGAATGTTCGCAGTTACTTTTACAATACACTTACAATACACTTTAAAAAAAGATTGCAGTAACCAGCAGAAAGTAATATTATACAAATAAAACAACGTGGCGAACAAAATTTCATATTAAATTTATATTAAGCAAACGTCAGTAGATCGTTCTATTATGATTTTTCTCTTAAGTATACATTTCTAGTAGAGCAAATGTCTCGATATAAGAAAAAAATAATTGCTTCATACAATAAATGCGAAAAGTAATATTTCATTTTTGGTTTATTGACTGTTGCAGAAGTTTATCAAATCAAATGTCGGGAGTATTTACCCGGAGGCGTTCACGGATACAAACATGAAAACTGACGTTTAGACATATTGCAACCTGTTGTAATACATCTGTGGTTGTCTCTGTCGTCTCCATTCGTGTAATATATTTACATGTAAATAATGCATATTTAGTGAAAACCCAAATGCTAAATGAAGTTAGAAGTAACAATTAAACGCATGTATTACAGATTTTGATATTTTGGGGGTTTTTTGTTCTGCTTGTTGTATCTAGTAATCGGACTGATTTAAAGAAATCCTGATCTGATACAGCAAACTCTCATTAAGACACAAACATCAACAGAAACAAGGAACTTATGCCAGGAAAATCTATTGATTCTTGCAACAAATGTCTTTGCATACACAAATATCATGCCAAATCTTCATGAGAAACCGTTTTCTGGTGCGACAAATTTTTATGTAAAGGTAAACCTGCATAATACCATAAACATCTTTAAAGGCTCATTAATTACCTCTTTCAAAACTGGTGGGACCTGTCATTCGGTGGATGGCTGTCTCATGGACAGTAATGCTACATCTCCTATTTTTATATTCTTCATACAACAACTCCACATTTAATTACCTCTAAACTAATTCCTACACGTCATTCTTGGTGATAGTCAATATAGCTTATTCAAACCTGTAAAGAAACAGGAACCTCGTATTTTTCTTTCACTTTGTTTTGTTAACAAAGTTTAAAACATTATTAATATTGACATTATCTTATACCACAAGTCATTCGATTCTAAGTTCCACTATATTTTAAAGAGTATTTGTTCTAATTATTTCCTGCACCACTACAACACATATTCCCCCCAAAATTTAACTGTACGCAGGATCGGATTGACGAGCTAAAAGCCCAAACTTCTGATTGTTCTTGCGACAAATCTCTATTCAAATTTAATTCCACACGCCTCCCCGTGTTGCGGGAAATTTAAATTTTGTAGCGAAAGAATCTCTCTAAACATCATTGCTAAAGGACCCGGATATCGCCAACCGTAATCCACCAACTTCATATTTTCATAAATTTGGTAAGGGACAATGTAAGAATATGAAAAAACCAACAAAAGGAGGAGGTTGATACTCGTTCAGATCCATGAGTACAAAAAACATCTATTTTTAAAGACGCTGATGAAATAATATAATCATAAGTCAGTTTTATCTTGCCTTGGACATTCCAACAAAGTTGAAAAATGTGTTGTTACTACATTCTACACAAAATTACACGGATGTTTCTGCAAATAGCGTTCACCAAAGGATCTGCAAAGTGTTCTACCAAGTCCCTTTCGAAGCTTTTAACTATAACTATAACGCGACTCGAAAGGATTGTTTTCACCAGTTAGACAAGTGGCGTTAATCAAATTTGCACACTAAAAAACTCCAAAGATTCAATGTATATTTTAAACTGGAGATTACTGTCCCCTTGTAACAGCTTCCAAACAATAATTTTTTCCTCAAGCACTACCCAAATCATGTATCAATGGTCTAATACGTAGACGTTTTGTCAAATTGAACGATAATAGAAGATAGCCACAAATTGTAATCGGCAAAATAGACCTATTTGGTCCAACGCCACATATAAATTGAGAAAAATATACCAAAGAAGATATGAAAATATTAAAATTCCTAAATGACATATTTGCCCAGTCTGGTGGAAGAATCATCCCGTCGACGATCGGCATTCAAATGGCACCAATTGTGTTTCTCTTTTTGTTCATCACTCAATTTATAGTCTTTCTTTAAAACGGTTGTAATAACATAAACACAAACATATAGTTAGAACATTAATTCAGTTGTTCAGTGAACATCTCCACCAAATATATCGCCGCGAACTAGAAATTTAGGAGACCACAGACTCAACAAAATCTGCTTCATGCCTAGATTTATTCCTCGAAATTGGCCAAGATGGAAAACTTGTTTCTAAGATACGGAAGACTTCAACTTTTCTATCGTAAACTTTCCATATTGAGACAATATTCCTGCTACCCCTGACTGCGGGGTTTATGTAGCATAAATTACTACAACAAGGATACCTCCAATCAAGGTTGAAGTCGTCACTCCTAAAATTCTATGATCGCCATCACGAATTGGCTGATTTACATGGTATAAGTGTATCTCAATTAGTAAAGGGCCTGTAACCGGTAATACAACAATAAGTTGATCTCATCCCGGATAGACGTACGCCCGGATTAGAGTTTAAGGATTCCACGAAGGGTGTTGCGCGCAAGATAGGGGATATTTACTCTTCTAGAGCACCTGATCCCAGTCCTGTTTTGTTAAGGCGTTCATGGATTCCAAGCCTTTGTTCCTTTTTTGTTTTCGTTTTATCCTTAATTTGTTTAAAATTTGTCTTGTCTTTTTGAACTTTTGATCTCTCACATAGGTATTCTACACTGGACTTAAATGCAAACTTCCGCTATACAGATGATGTTCTTTCACTGAATGCCAGATTTGGTAATTATCTAAATTTTACCTCTTATCCTCATAATAATCACTAAATACCAAAAATGAACGTGACGACTTCACCTTTCGACATCAGTCGACGTTCCATTTATACGTTGAAACATTCGTGTTGTCCAATAGTATGGCGTATACATCTCACAGCTTTTACGTTTTTCAAGAGCTTGTATACATAACAATAGTTTTCCTGGTAGAAACTACTAAAACAAGGATTTGATGCTCCTCGGCTGAAGGCATCGCTTCAGAAATTTTATGATTAACATCACGATCTGTTTGGTCAGTATAGAATAAACGTTTCCGTGAAATCGAATGTTTTCCTTTAGATTTTTCATCAATAGTGTGATAGCCTTCTCCATTATAGGAGGACCAATCTGTTCAATTGAATACTAGTATCTAGGAGTTAAATCATAATATTTATCGTATACTGCCGAATATTTGAACACCAGTGAAGTTTTTCCTCATCTACCAGACTGTCAGTCCCTGTATTTAAAAAGAATTGGAAGATATCAAAGGGGTGGACAGAAATCGTAAAATCAGAAGACAGACAAGACCTAGGCCAACAAAAAAGAACCGAAAGACAAACATAGTACGCACAACACTACACTTAACACTAAAGCTAGAGTAACACCTACTAAAAAATAGGATGAGTAGGGTAAGGATCTCCTGCTCGACTAGTAGCAACCCTCGTGTTACTAAGTAGACAAAGCCGGTGTTTGTCGCAATCGATGTTAGTCACAACCGGTAAAGGAACAGATTTGTTGTTACGACAAGACAGTGGGGAGATATCTTATTTATTTTATTTATAATAATTAATATATATTGCGTACCGGTCAACAAAATCATGATGACGACCAAAAAAATTAGGGAGTGATTTAATAATGCGCAATACGGCAGTATCATTTAAAGTGGCAAGGACTCTTCCGGACTACAACAGTTTATACTGTTTAACGGCGGGGTCTTAATGGTAAATATATGTTTGTTGTTTTTTTTCTGTTTTGCATTTTGTCATTGTCTCGTTATCGGATTTGCTTTATCTATCGAATGATCCCCGTTTGACTTAACCTTAATTTTGTAACAGTATGGTTGGATATTGAATTTAAATGAGGAATAAACTTTCAAAATAATGACATGCTTAAGGGCATCGGTCACTCAAAGATATTTCTAACTATCTCCGTAAACGTCATTACATTTGATTTATGATGGGCCGATGATGTTCATATTTGGTTAAGAGGTCAAACCAAGGAGACCAATGACATATATTCCATAATTTCTTCTTTCTTCGGTTTTAACAGAATGGAATATAATGGTTTTATATGATGTCAACATCCGAAATAAGCATTCGTTTAAGTCTCAGGGAAATCCCTAAGATCATTTTTGAAACTGACATATTCCTCGAACATTACTGCACAAAGGACATTACAAAGAACACTGCAATTCCATATTTGATTAATCATCTTAAAAAAATCACAATCCAATATTTTTTTTTATTTAGTACGTTTATATGTTGAAAGTATTAATATGCGCTTCAACAGAAGGTTAAGGTTGTGCGGCTCTTATTTCCGACAAACGTTGCATCTAATATAAAAATAGGACATGTGGCATGATCTGGTTTTATTTTCCTAAAAGTAGCAATCAATCAAACAATTTTCAGCCAGTCAATTAGAATGAATTTTTGAAGATTTACTTAGTGTCTGCATTCCCATTTTAGTGCCAATGTATATACTTGATACAGCGTTTTTTAAAATTCAAATCTGAGAGATTGTGCCACAACTTTTAATACAAATGATAAGAGTATTTTGCATTAGGCGTTTACATAACTTGGATCTGACGTTATAAATTGTAAAAAACGTCGGGAACATTTATCGAAACTTAGAGCTGATGCTACCGACTTTCAACGGAAAAGCCTTTTATGGGACATGTATGTAGAAGTTTAAATTCGACTTGTGAAGAGTCGTAACCAGGGTGTAAACTCTTTATTACATACCTCCAGAGAGGGTAAAAAACTGAAAATATACAAAT
>JARWCS010000002.1:1389488-1400755 GCA_034783895.1 Geukensia demissa
CAAAATCAATACTAAAGGAATCACGGACGGACCGATCACGAACCAATTCCGAAGTGTGACATAACACGACTATCATTTGGTGATGGCTGTCTCATGGACAATGATGCTGCATCTCCCATTTTTATATTTTAGTTCCATTTGATATATTTGGTATATCGTATCTTTGAAATTCAAATCTAAGGGATTGTACCACAACTTTCAATACGAATAATAAGAGAATTTTGTATAAGCCGTCTATATAACTTGGATCTCACGCTATAAATTCGAATAGAAAATCAGATCTGTTGTCAGGAACATTTATGGAAACAGTCAGATACTAAAGAACTCCATAGATCTGATAGATATTCTAAAGTAAAGATTTATGTTCTCTTGTAACAGCATCAAAACATTTGACTTTTCTAAACTTTATACAGCCACTTCTCAAATCAAGATTAAAAGATCTAATCCATAGTTGCTTTTCAAAAAGATCGGAAACGACATCGAATCTGTATACTATAGAACCAAAACACTTTGTCCAATGCAACCCATAAATAAAAAAACCAAATATATATACAAAGAGACATATAAAAATGCTTGATATCTGTATAGACAACATATTTGTTCATTTTGATGGAAGTTTCCCAGCAGACGATCAGCATTCCAGCATGGGCACTAATTGTGCTCCCCCTCGTCGATCTATTTGTTCACTATTCTTAAGGAGCTATCGATTTCTCCGCCTGCAGGTCAAACCTCTGCTAAAGAGACGTTCGGTGGTTTGACAACCATGGACGCCCCTTTAAGAGGACTAGTACCTCCAGGACAGAGATACCTAGGGCATATTCCTCCCTCCGACACAGCATTTGCAAAAGGGAGGTCTAGTTATACATCCCGCTCGAACCAACGATGGTTCCTTTAGCAGCGGTTCTGCGTATCCCCTGGGGGTTTAGAAACCAGAAAACATGTCGAAGGACCAATCTTGAATGGATAGTCCCAGGAGCTGACAACATCTGGTACCAGCCAAAATTGAAAGGACCTATAATGTGGACAGTCCAACAACATCTGGAACAGACAAAAGAGGAATTAACAAGCTACAAACCAAGCAACATCATAAACAGCCAAAATACAAAGGACAAAAAATGTGGACAGTCCAACTACATCTGGAAGCAGG
This sequence comes from Geukensia demissa, assembly GCA_034783895.1. Taxonomy (NCBI): domain Eukaryota; kingdom Metazoa; phylum Mollusca; class Bivalvia; order Mytilida; family Mytilidae; genus Geukensia; species Geukensia demissa. The sequence goes on from JARWCS010000002.1 coordinate 1,390,636, forward strand.
CAAAATCTGGAACAAGATTAAAGACAATAACCAATCGAGAGTAAATTGACAAATCCGACACAAGACAAAATTCGAAGGGCTAATCAAAAATGGACAGTCCAAGGACCAGTTTACATCAGGAACAAGACAAATGAAGGACCAATCTGGAATGGAAAGTCCAGAGATCCGCAAGTATCTGAAATAAAACAAATGCCTAAACAAAAATAAAAAAGTTAAGAGATTATAACGAACTCTTTGAAACCGTGGAATATTTGGCTATTTGGTGCATTTCGTCTCTGGACAAGTTAAATGAAAGTTGTTTATTTAACCTGTTGGGTTGAAGCGTTATTAACATTTTACTGAAACTTTTGGTTTTTCGAAGAGGAAGGGAGAAAAAATCGAAAGGTCAGACAAACGGGGACAATTCGATAGACTGATCAATCTAGAAAACAGAACCAAGGGAAACATACAGATAAAAAAAACACTTATAAATGTGGATGCTGACCCTCCGAAGTACTGGAGGAAACTCGGGTGGTCTGGAAGAGTAAGCAGTTTCTGTCACTTTAATGACATCCATCGCTTTGTCTTTTTTTACTCCGGCTATTGTGGTATTGCATCAAGCTCAGAATTGTAGGGGTGTCGGTTGTGTCTTTAGTTTCAAGCTCATTTGGGAAGATTAAGTAAACATGCGCACCAAAGCGAGCATTGTTAAATGAAAGAATATCATCTAATGGTATGTTACGGAAGCTGGAATGAAAGGTTTGGACTAGCTTTCTTTTTTTCTGTAAAAGTCTTTAAAGAAGTCAGCCTCAAATGAATGAAGAAACTGACTGGCAAGAAAAGGAACACAACTAGTGCCATTTAGTATGCTGACAATCTGCTGGAAAACTCATCAACAAAACCCGACAAATATGTTTTCAATAAGGAAGTTAAACATTTTAAAAAATACTTTCTTTGTATCTTTATTCTTTAATTTTGTGTTTCGTTGAACAAATCATGTCTTGTTTCTAGAGACAACAATGCATTTATATCGCCTTTCTCTGTTTTTTTTTATTAAAAGAACTAAGATTTGGATATGTCTTAACAGTTGTTAAAAGTAAACTAAACGCTTTGAAAGCAAAAAATCTTGCCGTTAAAAGTATACATAACGTGTATTAGTGTATGAGAGTGGCAGCTTTTCAAAAATATCCGAAAACATTATATAAGATGGAAAAATTGGTGGTTTAAAAGTGCCACAAATATATAAACAAAAATAATTGTACAATGTCAAAACTGGAGAATTAATGACAATGACAATTTAATTGTTCGTGATGTTTAATTTGACAATAAAGTTATAAGTAAACCAGGAAGAAAAACGTATTTAATAAATTCTCTTCTAGTTCTGTGTAAAAGTGCGTCTTCTGTCTGTTATTTTATTTTTTATTCTTTGACTGTTTTAACTTTCAACACGTCTTTGGAAGAACCTTGAAGAATTTACCATTTTAATGCGTTAAATTCTCATATGTTAGGTCTATCTTAATAACAATATTATTTTTAAAATTCTAAGTATTTTAAAGAAAGAACTGGCCTGTACTTCTCATTGAAAACTGTTGCAAAGATGATGTTTATTTAAAAAGTACAAATATAAATCAGTAAAAATGCGACTGTCTAACATAGTTGGTTGAACAACTGAGCAACACCACAAATGACATTTATAACGTTTAATTTTAATACATCTTATTCAGGGGTTAAAAAGTGCCACAAATGTACAAACAAAAATTATTGTACGATGTCAAAACTGGAGAAGCAATGACCATAGCAATTTAATTGTTTCATGAATGTTTAATTTTTCAATTCATTATAGTGTTGTAACAATACCAAATTAGAAAGTATAATTTGTAAATAACCGACCTTGCATGTACTGATGATTATATTATATATAGTATTTATATGTTGTGCCTTTGTGAAAAAATTAATTATAATGGAAACTCCCTAAAACTTTGAAAACGAATTATTTGTCAAATATGTAGATTTCTGTAAAAAAATTGAAATCATCAAAAATATAATGATAAAATTCCATGCTCGTTTATCATTTATGTAGTTTTCTGGCCAGTTATAATTTTAAATATAAATGTAAAATATTGCAGAGGAATTGTGCTTGTGCTTAAAATTAGTGAAAAAGTCTAATTTCAAAACGAAATACGTTTTCGCTAAAATTTAACTGAATAGATATATGTGTCTTGTTAAAACCATCTCTCAGAAATTATTTTCACACACAAACAAAAAGTTTCATCATGCAAATTTCCCCAGGTGGAACCAACTGGGGTGGGATAGGGTTGCATGGGGTGGGGTGGGCTACATGTTATGGCAAAAAATGTTTGGTACTAGTAATTTTCCCTCTAATCAAGTTTTTGGATGTTTTCACCCCTTTGAAAATCCACCACTCTGCTTTCTTTTATCTATAGAATTCTTATACACGTTATGCACTGAAGGTAAAACATTTTTCATTTTAGTACTTTGTAGTTTAAATAATAATTAATAATAAACGTCAAGTTTGGTTTTCTGGTCAAGTTATATATATCTTAAGAAGATAAATGATTAAAAATAACAAACTCATTTTTTCTCAAAGTTAGTGAATTTTTGGCGTTGAGGAATAGAACGTTGACGTATTCATACAAACTAACGGTAAGTTTATTGTGAGTGCAGACAATCAGTCGCGGTACGTGTCCTCGAGGTGGGAAAGGAAAAGTTAAACAGGTACGATTTAAGAAATCCTCTTGAAAATACGTCAAAATATTTGTAAACTGGCTTTTCAAGTGTCTATACCTCTACGATGCCTTAAATACCAACACATGCCTTAGTATATAACTGGAAACTAACGACAAACAAACCATCAACTCTGTAATCACCCCAATGATGAATTGTTTAAGAAGATTTCTACAGTACTGATATACCTCTATAACCGTATAAGTAAATCACAGTTCATACCTATGTGATCGTCTGGTTACCTGCTCAATACAGGTATGCTAGAGCCAGAAGGTCAAAGATCGTAGTCAGACTAACTCTCTCTGTTTTCTTTTGCGTGCCCAGTACTGTGTTTAAGAGATGGTGTAACTCAGCATGACTTTCAATATTCTCTATCATTAAATTGTTTTGAAGATCCGTAGAATTGTCGATAAATTTGACCACAAAGTTGTCGATTTACTTTAAAGTAATACTTCTGATACGATGCGAGGGCGTTAAAGTGTCCTCCCGACTGATTATTATCACATTGTCGCCAAACAACTAATCATGCATAAATTTAAGCACATGACTGTAGAAACTTTATCAAACGAACACCGAAGATTGATCGATTGTTGCTTTAATATTTCAGCAGTATTCAGTCACAAGTTTACAAACAATCATAAATATGGATAGGAAAGTACTTCGACAATGAAATTTTGGTGGCACAAAAAAAAAAAAGAAAAAGAAAAAAATGGGGTTGTTGGGGTTTTTGAGTAGGGGTGATATTCAGCCTGTGTAACTTGACCACTGAAACCACTGAAACCAGGGGTTTCAAGGGTTCTATAACGTGATGCTAGTATGGTATTTCACCTAAAACTGGTGGCGTTTACCTCTTTGTCCGAGTCGTTGGTTGTGAACTGATACATCCTACTCAACCAATGGATCCCCTTTTTAGAGGGCTTCTGCCTCCTGGCATAGTAATTGAGCAACCTGTTGCGAAATCCCGTCTAACTTCGGGCTTCTCCAGTAATTTTATATTCCCTCCAAGCAAGAGGTACTCCTTAACCAAGTGTTCTACCTGCTGGCGGACAAACCGAACGACCGTTTTCTAAACGCTGACCCCTCGGGGGAAAGGCTTCTCATTACCAGAAAATAAAAGCATATTTACCCGTCGAAAAAACCTCGAAAATCAACAGATTATTTATAGGATTTAGTGATTGATTTTATTTGATAACTATTATTTCCTTGCACAGTGTCTAAAACCGTAGGGCATTGATTGTCAGCATTTGAAGACTGGCATGATGCTAGTCCGACAGATTGCTTCATTCTTTCTGTAATAACACTTGACTATCAGCTTAAAATGTGTATAAATGTTTATAAAATGATATCGCATTGCCATATGTGAGAATGATTGCCTCTTTATAAATAAAATCTCTGTTTGATTTCAAGATAATCCATCAATTATAAGTCTTGACCCGGAAATAAAATATTGATTGATTTTCAAGAATATTAGACAACACGAAATCAGTAAGTCTAAGCAGTAGAATGTACCGTACCGCCTTATCGGAATTTATACAACGAAAAAAAAACTGGAGCATTGTGTTTTTTTAACTTGACAAGATGAAGACATGAAACTAGCTAAAAAAAAGTTTAAAACATGACAATGACACGTGTGGACAGTTTTGGGCGTACACCCAGCGCCAAATGTCTTGTTTATAAATTAATTACTTACAACTGAAGATAATGATCTGATAATTTTTTAGATAGAAATAATACCTATTAGTCATAATCTTACAGCAAAACCTATGTTCTGTTTTTCATTCGTCCCATTGAGCGACATATTTGCTCTAAATTAGAATGAAACTTCTTGCCATTTTTAATTCTGCAGTAGCTGTCACAATGTCGAAATTGTTGATTTGAAGCATATGTTGTGCATATAATCTTGCTTTTTTGTTTTTGGCATTTGATGATAATTATTCACAATTGTTTAGTGAAAAGAAAGAGTCTGGTGAAATTAAGAAATAAACAGTATGTAGTTAATCCAAATTATAAAAAGAATAATGTAAAATGACAATGTGATTAATATATTATTGTCTATCGAAAAGCATCGTCACGATTCTAGATTAAGCCGTTGTCTTTGGGTGGATTATGGCAGTTTTTTCGTTTTCTTGGTGTTTCAACCTTTTTAACCTCATCTATCTTGTGTCCGTTGATGGATTTTGGTCATATCTTGCACTTGCTTGCCATTTATTTGAGTCTTTCGGATGAAATCTGGCCATATTTTACTTGCCATTCGCTTCTGCCGTTGTGTTTATTTGTTTTGTAATTGATAACATTGCTCATTTGTTTATATGATTGTGTCCTTGGGTGGATTTTGGTCATTTTCCGAATCTTTTTGTTTAAATGTTATTTTGTCTTTCCTATATGGTAATACAATACGATTCATGAGACAGCCATCCAAAACTTATAAATTTCAAACATCTACAATTTGTCCCACGTCCTGTAATGATGGACATACCCAAACCCTATGGCAAGTTGTAAGCGGCCCCCAAAATAAATGTGATGATATTCAAATGTAACAGTAATCCGCCAAACAAGTATATATAAAATGTAAAACAACTTAAACATAAAAACAACAAAATCTACTTACATGTACTTATAGATTCCTTGCTTGGGTCAGACACATAACTTAAGTGTTGGGGTTTAACATGTTTGTGAGCCTCAACTCTCCCAATAACATGGGACGTTGGTGTGGCAAAACGACATAAAAACAAATTTTTAAAATAAATAGCATAAGATTTAACTTTTGAAGTCAGTACATAGTACGCAGAAAAAAAAACAAATAAAACAAGAAACAAAACGATTGCCGACTTCGAAAAAGTCAAAATACAAACTCAATTGATAACATGCCTTGTTCTCCTAAGCCAAGACATAAATCAAAATACATTTTGTACGTCCGGTTGGATTTAGTGTAAATATCATTAATAGAAAAGTGAAACAAGGTATTGTGCAAAATGACAAAAAAAAAAAAAATAAACTTAGGACAAAAATGTAACAAAATGTTGACTAGAATGAATTTTGAAGTAAATTATTGGGGAGAGAGTTAATGTTGATTCCAAAGCACACAATATTAAAAAATCCTAAAATAATGTTATAAAGATTACCTTTATGTATAAGTTTATTCAAGTAACTGATGTGTCCTTATGGGCTGTGCTTAAATTTACGCGCTTTATTTACAATATTTCCATAAAAGATAAGGTGTGATATCCCGTTTTTAATCCATTTTCAGCAAACGCAACCAAACTTTAAAATTACAACTTTATTTTTATGATAGAATTCAGTTATTGTTAACTATCTTTATCTATTGAAACGAAATATTTCAATTCCGATAGCGACTCTTGTCGTGTTCCGTCTTGCTCCTGAGATTGCCGTGTCTGTCTGCTTGTCTATCTTTATTTGACCCGTCTCAGCTATTTTGATGTTTGTATCTGAACGGTTAAATGATGATTACAAAGAAGTTGACCAAAAATATCTTCTCAGACATTAACATTGCTAAAAAGATTTGTCTGAATATCTCAATTTTCATTGACATGTTTAGTGTTGAGCGCTCACAAACTAATTTAACCCGGCCACATATTTAATATGCCTGTCCAAAGCCAGGAACCCGAAGTCGAGTGGTTGCCGTTGTTTAAAAAGTCATTTGTTGTCACTCGTTCACCATTTATTCCAAGAGATTAGGTCGATTGTCGTGTTTTATTAATAGTTTCACATTTTGTATTTTGGGGGCCTTTTACAGCTTCAATTATGGTACGGACACCGGTTCAAAAAGAACTGTTGAAGTTTAATTTCGACTGTAATTTGGTGGATGGCTGTCTCGTGGGCAATCATGCCACATATCATATTTTTTTTTTATTTGCGGTCCTAAAAGGTACTAAAAGAAGCCGTCCGTTGCGTGTCTTATATTCTGAATTGACACATCTGCTTACAAGTTGTATACGACAGTTCCAATAGAACAATGGTTGCAATATTTCTTAAGTTTAAATATGGTGACGCAACATTAAGTTTCACGTTCTATTCCGATTTACCACTATTTCAAATTTAATATGCATTAAAAGATCTTTTTATTTCCATTTTTTATATCAAATTGGTGATAAACATATTTACAGACGAAATGGAGGGTATAGGCATTTATCAAAACTGTAATAAAGAAAGAAAATTGCGATTTAAATGTCTGTATCTAAATAATTTAATATTCGGATATAAAGAAGACCCGATTTTGATAGCTGATGTAATTGAGCAGATGAGCACAATAAATTAAACTTTGTATTGTATTCTAGAAAAATAAAAAATGCAAAGGAACGTTTCAAGTTTAAAATTATTCGTTTTGATTGCATCTTAGATGAATATCTATTAAATGTTGCAAATTTAAAATCTTTATATCTATTTGAAATTATGACATTCGAATTTTAATGATTTAACAAGAAAAATTGGACTTCTTTAAATCATTTAAACGATAACACTTGTACAAAGCTTACGATTACTCGCTGGAACACATAAAGACAAATTTATTTCACGTATTGAAAGAATCTTTTCTTCCATTTGTAATGATTTCTGGGCGATGTAATATATCCAGTCTTCGTGTCTTTCTGATTTCAAATAATATTTGATATTTCTTGAAGATATCACATTCTCATAGTTGTGTTTTGATATCGATAAATATTAATTATCATATAATTTCCAGTTTTGTCATCTTTTCTTCAAAGCTACATTTTTCGATGAGAGGCGCCGAATTTTTCTTATCTGATTGCATCTTTCAGTGATTATAAGGTAACACAGAAACACATCCTGACATTAATGGTGGTAACCTACCAAAACTTAACATCGTACCACAATTAGCAACATCTCTCTCAAATATTCATTTCCGGCTCAGTATTGACTGCAAAAAGGATGCGACCGGGGCATAGAAAAAGGCCGTTCGGTCTCTCCGCCTGCAGGTAAAATAACTGCTAAAGGGTGTCTGTTGGTTGGTGTGGTTTATAAATACTCGACCAACCCGAGAATGGCCAAAGTACAGAAATAGGCTACTCATTTTCTCCGCCAGAGTTAAAACTTCTCCTATAGGGACATTCGTTGGTTGTCGGGATGTATGGATTCTCATCCAAAGACTTTCGGAGGTGACGTAAAACAACAATCTCCGTCGCAGAGGCGCTTTGATGTATGAATACTTATACATGAAATTGAGAGAGTAGAACTTTTCCCCTTGCGCGGAAGTTGGTAAAACAGTCGGTTCCGTGTTAGCAGAATATCGCGCTCTCAGCACGTTAAAGACCCTTTTGCAACAGCTCGTAATGAGTGGTCGTTGATGGCCAGTTCCTTAGGCCACCTTTACCACCTCTACCCAAACAGTCCCATTCCTGTAGCTAGAACATTCCCCGGTTCTGACCCCCAGATCAGCCCTTTTATGATTTATTGTTTTATAACTTGTTCTCGTCCTGAATATGCATGAAATTTTTTGGCAGAGGACGTTAACCAACAATCATTCAATCAATCAATCAACTTAAACACCTCATTAAATGCTAGAATCATTTTATGTATAAGAAATATCATCGTAACTCTTTTTATCTTTATATACAGAATATTGTGTTGATACTATTTAAATATAAAATATTGTATTGATACTATTAAAATATAAAATATGGTGTTGATACTGTTTAAATATAAAATATGGTGTTGATACTGTTTAAATATAAAATATGGTGTTGATACTACTTCAATATAAAATATGGTGTTGATACTACTTCAATATAAAATATGGTGTTGATACTGTTTTAATATAAAATTTGGTGTTTATATCAAACAAAGATGTTATTGTTATTGGACAGCATTCTCAGCTGGACAGCATTCTCTAAAATGTATAACACATCAAAAATCTATTTTTCAGAAATACAATGAACAAATTCATTTACTTAATATTAAGTATAGAAATAAGAAATAGAAGATGTGAGATAGTCACCGAAAACGTTTTACTTAATGTGCCTGTCCCAAACCAGGAACCCTGTAGTTCAGTTGTTTTACTTAATGTGCCTGTCCCAAACCAGGAACCCTGTAGTCCAGTTGTTACCGTTGGATAAAAAGTCGCCATTTTAATATATTAGGCCTTTTGTCGTGTTTTATGAAAAATTTCACATTTTTAACTTTGGAGACTTTTTACAGCTTCCGTTTGGTATGGACTCCTTTTCATTTTAAGGCCGTAATGGGACCTGAAGAAGTTTAATTTCTACTGTTATTTGGTGGATGGCTGTCTCATGAACAATCATGCCACATCTCCAATTTTTATATTGCTAACAAAATACCCACATGTACTGGTTACATCAATACCTTTAACAGTGGGCAAATATCCACACCGTAAAGCCAGCTGTAAAGGTAAAATGTGAAACCATTTCAAAATTAACAATGAAAAATAATCGCCCAGTTTATAACTTTGTGATATAAATAAAATAACAATAAATCATGGTTTTCTACTGCAATATAAAACAAATAACCTTAAATCACGACTTTCTACTGTAATATAAAACAAGTAACGGTAAAGCATGATTTTCTACTGTAATATAAAACTAGTAATAGTAAAGCATGTTTTTTTACAATAATTGATACCCATTGCTTTATTGTTTTGCTTGTCATTTATCAGTTAACTTTCACTGATCTTGCATGTCCTGAGTTTGATAATCTCTTCCTTTTCTTTGTTTCAGATAGTTTTATACCTCTGTTGATTTCAGACGCAACCGAAACGAGAAAAACATGCAGTCAAAACACTTTGAGAATATTCGACCAGTTAGTATTTAAAATTCCTTGATATATGCATAGTTCGGCATCCAACGCCAAGTACTTGCTGGCAAAAGATGAAGGAGAGCTACAGATGAGACAAGGTTATATAAAAGGAATCTGCATTGTTTGTGCATAAGCGTATGTTTTACATATAAGTTAACGTGTTAGAGATCTGCTATCTTGAAATAAAAATTATTGTTTGCATCTTTATATAAAAATAGGAGATGTTTTACCATTCTGACAAGATCAAAGAACATCATGAAGCGAGCAGACAATGCTTATTCCTCCAGATCCCCCTACTTTTTCTTTCTAACTTTTTATTGTGGAAGCCTAGACTACTGTTCCCATTTTTAACTTAAAATGCCTATCTAACGTAAACGTTGTGTTTGAATGTAGTTTTCACACATTTGCCTGTTTTGTCAATTTCTAAAATTAACAGTTCAACGGAAGGACATTGGAAACAAAATGTTCGAAGTTTATAATACATCCTCCACCATTTAAGAGAGGTCTTATTTTGGTCATGGTGTCCAAAGTTTTATTATAATTGATTGATTGAATGGTTCTAAACGTCCAGCGGCAAATATTTCATGCATATTTAGGACGAGAGCATATT
>JARWCS010000002.1:1400855-1428756 GCA_034783895.1 Geukensia demissa
GTCGCGCGATGTTCGGGCGACAATTGCGCGACTAAGTATAAATGAGCCCTTACTCAGTAGTCAAAGCAGGTATATAGTAAATTGATGTTAGTCACAATCGGTATAAGAACGGATTTGTTTTCATGACAGTCGGAAGATATCCATTTGTGCAGAATGAATGTTTATAATTTTTTTATAAATATATCGAAAATTTCGTTATGCACTATAGTTATTTCAAAGAGAACCAAAAAAACCAGAATATTGATTGATTGATTGAATGGTGCTTAACGTCCAGTGGCAAATATTGCATGCATATTCAGGACAAAAGCATGTTAATAATGAGTGATGATGAATGAACCCTGTTTTGTACTAGACCGACACGCTGAGCCGGATTTTTAACGTGCTAGATCACGAAAGCAACAGTCCGCAGGAAGACATGCCATTTTACCCTGACACATCATTCTGACTCTGGGCCAGTCTTTGCTCCTTAATGCTGCCTGCTTAGTGGAGAAGCAGCAAATCCCAATTTTAATATCTTTGGTTTGACTCAGTCGGGGATCGAATCCACGACCTTTTGTACTCGAGGCGAGTTTGACAAGGGAAAAGTGTTAACTCTGTTACGAACTGGTCTTTAATTAAATTTTAAGTGGAGATAGGGTAGAATACTCCAGCTTTATGGCGATAAATTGAAACTCCTAAGTTAAAACACTGCCGTAAACGTAACGAGAAGAAAAAACAAAAACAAGCAATGAGAAATAATGACAAGTGAATTACTCTTATCGTGTCTATAGGATGATTTTGCAAGTCATAGTTGGCCCGTCGTCAAAGATTAAAGCCAGAATTTGTAATTTATCTGAACGGAAGTAAATTGTTTGGTAAAAGAAAGTTATTGATAAAATGTTTCCCATATTTTTTTGTGAAACCAATAAATCTAAATCTTAGTCAACACGTCAATAGATGATTGATATTATCTAAAGTTTATTTAATTTTCCTCAATATGAGCCACTTTTAACTTATTTTATTATACTTTGCGAACAATTCGTGATAGATACTGTTGATCGAATCGCTTTCTTCCGTGTCGAGATCAGTAAGACCAATCAACCATAAAACACGTGACTCGTAGAGGTGGGAGAAAAGTTTTCACGGATGGGCAGACGGGATTTTCCTAACAAAACTGTAACAATGCGTACCATACAAATATGTCATAAAGTAGCATTAATGTTTCAGAGAGTAAAAAGGTATACATCCTAATCAGAAATATGATCAGTGTTTATGGCTAAGTCGATTTGTTCGGGAATTCATGTAAAAATTTAATCAGCTTTATCGCGACTTCGCATCTAGTCATAGGTGAATAAAGCTGAATCGGGTAGTTCTTTGAATTGATCATTTCCAACATAATTAAGTCGTAACTATCTACTGTAACCCTAGTGGCATTAAATTTCTTGGCCTTTTACGAAAATTTATGTACTTTCTTTTCAAATGCAAAATAAGATATAAATGTATTCTATTTTCGTAGACTTTGTGAATTGGTGATAAGAATGATATTTTTTCAATATTTTAATGTCTTTCTAAAAACTAGTTTATCTTCAATATACATTAAAGGCAAGTGAAGTAGTCAGCACCGCATTATTTGTTGTAGTCTATGTACCCAGCTCTAGGACTCCCTCCTTGAAAATACTGTTTCTTGAAGAGTGTTTTGTACTTTGAAATTACTACTGTTCAAATAATACGAATTTTAATTGTTCAGTAAAATCACAAAACTAGATTTCCGGTGAAATACATTATGCTGAATGTGAATTCACGAATTCAAGAATCACATCAAACAGCTGATACTTTTCCAAACCATGACAACTGGAACGGATTGGTATTTTTATTTATATATAGGGGTGTGCCGCTGAGGTTCTAAACCCCCATCGTTTTCATATATTTCCGTTTTTCAAGATTGTATACCTTTTCATATATATAATGGAGAAAAGGCAACCCCGAAACATATTTTGAGATCGTAAATAAAGTCATGCATATCATTATTGTAAATTGCATGTGTGTCTGCAACATGTTTTTTGGACAGGAAGTTGATATTTTATATTTGGCTTCTTTTGTTTTTTGAATGACCTCATCACATATTTCAATATGAATTTCATACCTTATGATATAAAACTGAGGTTGAAAAATGCTACCTATTCCAGCGGCACGTCTCTATCTCATCAAATATGGAAAGAGACCCGAGTCACATGGGAGTATAACATTATTAAAAGGCAGTTGTCTCGTGTAAGAGCATGTGATATTCTGAGATACAGTCACGCGTAAGTGTCAATGCGCAAGCGAAACAGTTAACAGAATGGTTTCTTTTGAAGAACAAATAGCGATCAGTCAAAACCAGGAAATAGGCATCAAAGTTTCATATTTTTGTATTCCATTCATCTGTTTTGTTTCCTGTCTTATGTGTTTCTGGTGTTTTTGTTCATGCATACTGCATTGTTTTCCACATATTTCGTTGTCACTGGGCTGAAAAGCCTTGTGAGAACTTTCTGCTTTCTCTCACTTTATTCTGGATATCTTTAAAGCAAAATATATATTTAAAGTTATACTTTAATCCGCCTGAGGTTTTAGTTAACAAAGCACAATAATAGACAATGTACACCATTTAAAAAAGAAAAAACCACTCGTGCTTTTCTGTTAATAAATACGTGTATCCCTCTCAGTTTTTTTTACATTTCACCTTACTCTGCTTTTGTACTCATTGACATGACAAAAATAAAGTCGTCTTTGCTGACAAAGCCACAAACAACATGTTTTTGTCTGTTAATCACATTACATTACTGCTTGATGAAGGAATGTGGCATCCCAACATATACCAGATAAAGACGAAATCCTTGAAGATCATCCGTAAGTTTTTTCTTCATTTGGAATTTCAACCTGGCTGAAAGAATTTGATCATCCCTCACTTTACAGGATTCTAATTTTTACTAATACGTGTCCTTACAAACAAAATTACCTTGCATGCAATAACCTTAACGACAAGAGCGATGACTTTGATATCCCAATGGTAAACTTTCCGTTCATGTGTAACAACATTCCATCCGCACCTGCATACGGAGTGTTTATTTCTCAGTTAATACACTACTTCCTACCAAGGTTTTATTAATAGATGATTGCTGCTGACTAGAAAGCTACTGAAACAGGTTTTCTCATGAAAAGTTTCATGTCATAACTCCGAAAACTTTTCGTTCGCCATCAGGATTTGGTTGCCCGGTACGAAATATACATTTCACAAATGACAAAGGATATCTTCCCACTGTCGTGACTGCATATCCGTTCCTATACCAAATATGACTAAAATCGATTGTCACTAAACACTGCCTTTGTCTTCTGGGTGACACGACACGACACGACATGTGACACTAGTTGAACAGGATTTGATTACCCTTCTGGAGCACCCGAACTCACCCTAGTGTTCGTGTTACTCAAGCTTTAGTTTTCAATGTATAGTGTTGTGTGTATTATATTTGTTTTTCGTTTCATTTTGTTAGCAATTGTATTGTCTGTCTTCTGACTTAACGATTTCTGCCGCTATAATATCTTCAATTCTTCTTAGAAAGAGGTAGCTGTAGTGGACTTTTAAACACAAAATTACTCACCACAAAAAAAGCTGAGCGACCAAAATATATACAAATCAAAACATAGAAAATAGATTGAAAACTATCAAATATCCGAGTTTTGGTAAAGTTGTCCAAAAAAACAATTGGGTTAAGAAAACATTAAAGAAGATTCAGTCTTATTAGACACATCGCCATTTATTCTTAATTTTTTGTTGCTTTGCTGATATTACACTGTAAAACACAGTTATATATTGCCCCTTCAGACGCAGGTTAATTTTGAGTTGTATTTTGAAGGTACAATAGATACTAAGATTATTGAACACGTGTAGCATTCATTTGGACTATAATATCCAGACATGTCTCAAGTGGAGTCATATATGTATGACTGTGCAAATATTGGTCTATTTTAATGCTTTTCTGTTGCTTATAAACAACTGCAGGGGAATACAATAAAGATCAAATACTTGCAGTACCTTCGCCATGAGTATCTTCTTAAAAAAAGTTATGTGTACTACCGTAATACCGTTAAATTAATAAATATCTTCATGGTCAAATTTTTTGTTATTCCATAAATCAAAAAGGATGTATGTAGGCGACAGGTAATTTGACACGTACATGACATACCTACCTCAAACTTGTTGTAGCAACATTAGTGGTCATTATCACTAGGACACTGGTCACTTATTCATTCTTCCGTCTAAATATGTTAGATTGTTGTTGTTTGTTTGTTGTTGTTGTTTTTGTTTTTGTTGTTGTTGTTGTTGTTGATGAAAGCTCCCTCAGCACTTTTCCTGTTGATCTGATTTTGGTGGGTTAACTTTTGTCCTAGTGATATGCTAGTATGTATATGAAAGTGTTATTTTCGATTTTTTAAACTTTGAATATTTGTCTTTTTTTTTCAAGCTAACATAAACAATAGAGATTTTGTTATACACGGTACTGGATATTGAATTCATAAAAAAATGAATTTATTTTATATGATCCGTTAAACTAATAAAAGCTAGATGCCTCAGATGCGCATTCGACTAGTAAAACAAGCCAATATGTTAAAAACACGTAAAATTAAAATAGATGATCTCCGAACTACATTAATTGCAGTCTCTTTGTCTTTGACTGGATTACAAGTTTCGTTCCAAGTCGCAGTGACATAAGTTGGTTTTTTAAAGCTTTTTATGTCGTTTTGTCACACCACTTTCCCAGATTGAGTAATCACAAACATGTTTAACCTGCCACAAACTGTATGTGCCTTTCCCAAGCCAGGAACATGTAAACCATTGGATGTCGTTGTTTTTATGTTTTTAGTGTTACTGGTTTTACACTGGGACTAAAATTGCATTGTGTTTTTTAATCCCAGTTTTACATTATAACTTATTTTATCGAAAGTTGTTACAATATCATCAATTTGGTTTTTTTTTTACAGCTTTCCGTAGATTGTGAAAATGTGTCCGTAATGTAAAGCCTCGGGACAACCTCTAGAAGTTTGCAATTTACACGCTTTGGATGGCTGTCTCATAAACAACCTAGCCCGATCCAAATTTATTGATTAAGGATATTGTTAAAGATTCCAAGTGAACTTGAATATAGCTACTGGACTATTTATTTTTAAAATTAAATTAAACATATATCATTAGTTTTCAGCCATTTTTATTATTACCCATAGAAGTCAGATGTATACCTATTAATTAAATTAAAATCTAAAATTTCAGCGTTTTTTTTAATTAACCCCGACCCCTTACTTATCACATTAAACAGTTGAATTTTGGATTTTTATAAAAGGAAAATCCGTTTTACCTTGACCAAGTGATCTGATAGCAAAGATACATAATTCCTTTCCTAACTGCATCACTTAAAGATTATCATTCGGCATTTGTATCGGACACACTAACGGAGGGTCCAAGTGACTTCATGTTCCCAAAATAAAGGGGATTACAACACATAACAAAATTATATAAAACAGCGTCTAATATTTTGACGTTAATTAATATAAAGTTATGGTAAACAATAAAAGCCACAGTTATTAAAGTCCCGCGTGTTGGATAAAGTTATGTAGAATGTTGAATTTTCAACATGGATGCTCTCTAACTTATCAGAGGCGCTCAGATCGGGTAGCTGTCTACCCAAAGGTTACAATTTTAATACACAAAATGTAATGCCAATAAAAATTGACTGCACTTTCGGTTCCAAAAGCTTAGCCGAACAAAGCGCTTCAGCATACGATTGTTGTCTGTTCAGTTATGCTTGTTAGGGGATCAAATACAAAAACAGACTGACTGACTAATAACTCTGAAGTTACATCTACAATATCTGGGATGTTTACACATTATAGGTCATTATCACGGTAGATAATGGCCAGTCTTATCTCACCTGGTCAAAATCACAACTGACCGCTCTTACAGAACGTTTATTTATACTATTTACTAATGTAAACGTACAAGATTGTTATGCAAGACATGTTATTACAGTAAATATTATGAAACATGATGATATATGTTCAAGACTTATGGGGAATTTGTGTATTGGCCTCTTCTGTGTCTTGAGAAACTCGGAATGCATTGGCTAGATCTTTATATTTGTTTTTGTTGGACGCCATTTATCTTTTTGCATTACTTTTTAAAAATATGTTTTTATATTTTCTTTTTGCATAATCTGAATTGAACAAGCTCGTAACGAACAAGAAAAATCTTTGATAGTCCGCAAGTAATCTTGCTTTACCGAAGCAGTCCTTCACAGTCAAGTAAAATTGAGTTGTCAAAGAAAACTTGTCGTTGTCCACCGTATAACTAAAATACACTTTATGGTTCATTATGTTATATTAATAAAATTTAAAATCGTGTTTTTATTTGTAACATATATTTATGTCGATGCCCAGTGTACTAATTGAAACAGGAAAGCGTGACATCTATAATTCAATTGTTGTACGTTTGGTGAAAGTTTGGACAACTTGGATGTCTATGGCTGTCATACTTATCTATCGATTGACGCCCTATGAAATCAATTATCAATCATTGATAGCAGGACATATTGTATACAATACTTTCAGCTATTATAGCGTTACCAGTATCTTACAACTTACCTATACATTAATGTTTTATTATAGCGTTACCAATATCTTACAACTTACCTACATTAATGTTTCATTTGTTTTATTCCGATGGCCTAAATAAAGGCAAAATAAAAAATGCTAAAAAGTGAAATTGTTCCTTTTAAAAAAAAAAAAATTGAGTGGAAATATTTTTATGTTGCATAAAAAATAATTTTCAACTAGTTGTCATGAATATCCTACCGTAACCTCCCCTCCTCTGTCGGCAACCTTTTGTCGCTGTTCCCTTTAATAATTTATTATAGAATTTATGATTGGGTCTTTCCTGTTACCCCTCGAACATATTTGTTTTAAACAACGATCAGACTGTAAAAGTGGTATCAATGAGTTTATTTAATTGTCTTTTAAAATGATGCAAAATTATAAAAAAATATTACTACATAAATGAAAATTTGTTTTCTGTTAATAGGCATGTCATGCTTCGAAATGAGATATATACATAAATCAACGCCAGTATATCTAAAACAGAGGCTAAAAAATATGAAACCATTCATTAAGTGATGAATTTTTTTTTATCTAAAAAGTCCTATTTCCATCACCTCGTGGGGACCAATGACAACGGCTTTAGTCAAAAGTTATTTGCATAAATTGACTTTAATATTGAAGCAAATGTAAGAATGTCAGTTCCACAATGATCGCTCTATATGCACAAAAATGACCTATCGTTTGGCAAAAATGTTGAAGGACACATATAACACACAAAAAACAAAAAATAACTTTTTCCACTGAACATAATCGAACATTCCGAAACCTATTTTCTTACCACAGTATCCCATTTTGCGTAATGTTTAACTTGGAATCGGACCAACAAATGAAAACGTCACAAAAAGACATTAATGAACACCGAACACCTAACTCTGAATCGGACCAACAAATGAAAACGTCACAAACAGACATTAATGAACATCTAACACCTAACCTATATAGCAATCCGTTCAGTTTTCGGCCAGCAGGTAGAACACCAGCTAAAGTGGTGGAATATATAAATTCATCACCCCTATGCCTTACCAAAATGCGGTGCTGTGGAAATAGACACGAAATATCTCCGTCCTTGAGGCACTGGTCGTCCGAAAGAGGCATTGTTTGGGATGTACAAATTTACAAATCGGCCATGGGTAAACGATGTAGACGCCCTGTGTGTATAGTAACAAACGTAAACAGATGTTAGTGTTAATTACAGTACATAAGAGATGCTTCTTTCGCCTTCTTAAAGTTTCCCTGATAACATTTGGATGACCAAACAACAATTGAACCCCACGCAGAAAGCTAATATGCCAATATAATGCCAACGGCAGCTAAGTTTAACTGTTTATACGTTGCAGATATGTCAAACTTTAGCTTAAGTCAAATGTTAAGGAAAAACCAGATAAGGCCATGTTAATGCATGTTTGCCACAAAATGTTACTGCGTTAAAACATAAAACTAACTATAAGTCCGACGTCATGCATAAAATTGTTGGTCAGCACTTAACAAGCAATATTTGAAAGCTTATTATTTGGAAGATTTTTGGTCTTCTTATAACAAAAGTATTAACAACTCAATATGAAAGCAAATCTTTATAATGATTTTCATAACTATGACTGGAGTTTTCCTAAAAGATAAACGATTTGTTGATTAAAGGCACTGAATATAAATGTCAACCATTTACGCTAAGACACCTGTATTTTTATAAAGATTTAACTCCCTTTGTTTCCTGCGATTTGTTTTGAATTGGATTAGTTATTCAGCCAGACAATATTTAAAATAAGTCGCAAAACAGAACCAGAGGGCCATAGAAATATCCAGTTAATATAAGTAAGCCCTTATAACAACAAACCAAGGTTGTGGCTGTTGAAAACCGCTAACGGAAAATCAAAAATGAACTCAGGTATGAATAATACCACAACCAAATCAATACCTTGATAAAAGGAATTTAAAGAACAACGGACCGATAAACAAAAATCTGTTGGCAGGTAACTCAAAGTCGATACTTCGGAAACCGGAGAGACAAAAGGGAGGAAATTGAGATTTTCGTCCTAGTGCGAAATTCAATACTGTAATGTGTCAAAAGTTTGCTTCAACTGAACACGTTAAACAAAAGGAATATATTGGCGCTCTCAGTAGTATTTAGTTTTGAATTAAACTGTTTTGTAGTGGAACATTTCAAGAAATCGTTGTTTCTGATTTAATTTTAACGCACACTGCCTTTAAATATACTATTATTTTTACAAAAGAACTACAGTAGCGTTATTAATAATTTTTTTACAGATACCAGTAAGGTGAAAATACTGCTTTCCAGAAATATGATCAAGCAATATTCTGAAATAAAACAAGGCATTTCAGACGTTTAAAGTTATGGAAATAGTTACAAGTGTTGCGATAAAAGCAGCCCGTCAGTGTCTCTGCTGAAATCAATAAAAATTAATTCTGTAAAAAATGTTTCTTCAAATATTTACTATAGCTCGATATTTTGCGTGTCATCTCTAATCCTCACGGTTAGATACTAAATAAAATATTTAATTGTTCGTCTGTTTTCCCCGTTTCTTTGAGTATTCATTGTCCTGATAAACAAAATATTGGTTTATCCACAATTTGGCCACTAATTCTTTGATCTGGTACCTCGAACACACGTCTCAGATTTATACAGTTCATATTTGCATTATGAAACCATTTGTTCCGATACAATTTATTTTGCTTGACACAGTTAGCTGTTAAATAAGTTGACGGATTTAATGTAAACTTGGTATACAAGCTTTTATTTGCCATCGTTGTTTGTTTTAAACGATCCATGTCAATATTTGGAGAAAACAGATATTTAATGAAAAGTAATATTTATCAAAGAGAATGTATCATATTGATGATCCAAAAACAATTTAAATTCCATCGAATTATGTAGGTCGCTCAAAGATCCTGTATTAATTAATTTTATCCAAGGGTTATACATTTATATCATGAGCCTCTCATTGCCAATAATTTAACGTAGTCTTAAACAATTTCATCGGTTTGCCATTTTCTTTTCCAGTCCATACAAACGCAAGAACATGTAATATATGCTAGCAGTTGGTCAATCTATAGAAAAGTTAAAGGTGTTCTATTGCCTAAGGCCAATGACCACCAATAGGCCACTTTCTGTACCGAGAGGGAAATAGTTTTATCTTTTGCAAGTTTACCCAATACATATGACATAGTTTGCATCATCAGGCAATAGATCGCTATAGAAAACTGGACGTATCACAGCGTGAGTCAAAGTTATCCAGGCAATAGACCACCGGGCAATAGATCGCTACAGAAAACTGGACGTGTCACAGCGTGGGTCAAAGTTTGCCAGGAAATAGATCGCTATAGAAAACTGGACGTATCGCAGCGTGGGTCAAAGTTAGCCAGGCAATAGATCACCGGGCAATAGATCGCTATAGAAAACTGGACGTATCACAGCGTGGGTCAAAGTTTGCCAGGCAATACATGAAATAGGGAATAGTGAAACATGAAATATACTTAAAAATGAATAGGCATGATATATGAGCATCTGAACCTTGGGGATAGTTAATATAGATTGTAATAAGATATCTTCCACTTTTTATCAGTATGAGACAAGTATAGTGTATCTGTGTATAGGAGCGATCTTTTGCGGAACTTGTGTCCTTTTTGATGTAACGGTTTATTTACAGACACCGATGCAAAATCATAATTATCAAACGGTCTTGATACATGGCTACATAGCAGACAAGTTCAAATTTGACATCTTGTTATTATATCATAAATGCTTACTTCCAAACAACATTCATTCAAAAATTATAAAAAATATTTTAACCATCAAAATGACATCGACAAATGTAAATTTACTTTTATTACGGCAAGAACAATGTTCCACGACAAAAAAAATTTCGTAATATGAATTTTTGTCTTTTTTTGCTAATATGCCATTTTGGCAGTTATTATGAAAACGGTCTTTTGGTTGGTATTGAAACAATAAACAGTTATGTATATTTTGTTTTAATAGGTTCGTGGTGTATAAAACAGGTCTATTATAAGTTTTATGTTGGCGTTCAATTATTGATTAATTGATGATATTTTTAGCCGAGTGTAAAAAGTTTGTTCTACATTTTAAACAGTTGCAAATTTATTTGTCATAGTTGGAGTTGTGTGTATACTGTTATGAACGATGTTGTACAAATCATGAGTTACAAAAATATCTGTATACAAGTTATATACTATTTTCATAGTGCGTCGTTTGACTTCTTAATCAATGTAAAATGTCGTAAGATTGACGTTTTCCGTCAAAGTTTGTGTTTGATTTTTTATATTTTTCTCCTGGTTTTGGTGTCATACACACAAGTAAGTCAGTCCTCTAACATGGTCTCATACAACCTTTGTCTATCACCCGATGACATCATTCCAGGAAATAATTCATTTACAAGTGTTTAAAGAATGAAAACTAAACGAAAATTATTCGAACATTTTCTTTTTGCTTGTATTTCAAATTGTAAACGTTGCTGAAAAAAGATCAAACTCGCCTCATTCTGATAACAGTGTTTTGTGTTTGTTCAAAGGTAGTTAATATGCACAAGAATTTGCTTTAAAAAGATTCATACCGTGCACAATTACCAGGTAAGATCATAAGCTTGAACAGCACAATATAGGGTCCTATAGGGACACGTGAAGCCATATATACAAGTTCATTAATATAAGATGAAAATATTTCCCCTCGGAAGAAAATGCACATGTTCTGTTTATCATAAGTTTCTTAAACGATTTGATGTTAGTGGCCAGCAGAAAATATCTCCCGAGTAAAATACAAAGAACAAGTATCCAACACAGCTGAGAATATTTCCAATGTTTCCTCCCATGACCCACGGTAAAATAAAATAATAAATGTCCAACTTCAACATAAATTCTACAGTATGACAACTTCATAAATTACACTGAAAAAGTAAAGAACAAGCTGTTTTGATAGATTTATTAATAAATAATAATAATAAATTAAAATTTCATAAAACATACATTTGCCATTAATACAATAACTAAGGAGATTTGTGTAAAGTCACAAAAATGAGCAAATAAAATGGTCAACAATGTTTGATTTGGTAGTACCAACAACTTAAAAGAAAGCCAAGTTTAAATGGTCTCAGTTAACCACTAGTTATGTATCAAGTTACTACACAGTAGTACTCTAGCTGAACTTCTGGGAATATTTAAACATATTCAATATGTCCCCCATAAACAGAAATCACTGAACGTACGGAAAAAAAATCACAGTATTACCATGACAACCAAACTAACAGAATATAAATTGAGTGATATTTACATTTTCAAATTTAACTCGGACCACAATATCACAACAACAAAAATGATTCCAAAAATTTTCTACGTCACAGAAAAAAACCTTTGTTTCATAAAAAACTAAAATACGTTTTATTTCACGTGTTAATTGTACTGGCGTATCACTGACGTGTTAATTGTACTGGCGTATCACTGAAGCCGGTATGATTGTTCCTGTCCCTGAATTGAGAATCCTCCCTCTTGTCATCAACTGATGCTACTGACTTAGCGGACTTGACATTTCTGATTCGTTATTATAGTCTGAGTCCGAAAATTGTCCATTATCATGATCAGGCTGGCTCCACACGTAACTGTCATTGTAAACTGTGTTATCGTTGTGGTAAGAGGAGGTACTGTCGGAATCCATGTTGTCAAATGAATTCATCTGGAAGAGCAAAGACAATCTAATTAACACCAGAGTTTATACTTGACCTTAGTTTTTACCCCTGTAATGTTGTCCGTTTAAGGTGATATTGATTTAAATTAAGAATTTTTTATTCAGAAAATTGGAAAGCAGGCTCAATAATTACCATACAAAGCAACAACATAATACATACATACATACGCACATACATACATACATACATACATTCACTATCTTATACAAAATAAATAATACGTTCATTTTTAAATGTGATATTATTTTATATATCTTTTGTAAAGTCATTGATCTATTATGGATGAAGTTTTTTAATCTGAATATGAAAAAAGGAGAAATATAGGTATATTTATGTATATATTTCAGGCAATAAAAACTATTTCTTGTTCGCATGCCCTCTTATTCCTTTTAGGTCCCAACTAAAAATGTTCAATAACTCATTTTAAAGCAAAGATTAAAATTTACAAAAAAATATCACAAAGTAAAAGATATACATCCCCTTTACATTTTGAAAAAAGATTGCATAATCTAAGTTAAATTATGTTTTTGTGTTTCATAGAACAGAC
The DNA here is from genome assembly GCA_034783895.1 of Geukensia demissa. Classification (NCBI taxonomy): domain Eukaryota; kingdom Metazoa; phylum Mollusca; class Bivalvia; order Mytilida; family Mytilidae; genus Geukensia; species Geukensia demissa. The sequence continues at coordinate 1,413,777 of JARWCS010000002.1, forward strand.
CAGTTTTTAGTGCACATAAAAGATAAATAATAAGTAAAGCCGAGACTAAACAGAAGAATGATGACACAAAATTCATTTACGTTGGTATGTTGAACTTTGAACTTTGATGTCAAACTTGGGTCTTGTTATCATTTCTGAACTTTTGATATGAGACTAGTAGTCTCAGTTCCGATGTATTGTTAAGAAACGAAACTTAAAAGTAGCTGCCAACATCACTAAAACATAATTTTATAAGCACAGAGATAACAATGACAACATATCATGCGCAATGATCGTGCAAGGAGAAGCTGTTCCCTTATGGACTTTAGTCAAACAATATTAATTTTTCCTCTTTAAAAATATGGAATTGATTTTTCGTCTCCAAAAAGTGTTTAACTTGACCACAAAGCTTGACCCAAAAGCTGAAACAACAGCCAATTTACCTAAATGGGTCGTCATAGAAACCACGTGGTCAGCACTGATCATAGCAGACGACATGATCGTCGTCATCATCATCGTCATGCGCAACATCATACACAAAGGAGCTCACCAGTTGTTGAAAAGGAGGCTGTTCCATATCGTTCTTCATAGCAAAGTCACTAAGAGCTTGCCATGGCGGTTGGTAACTTTGAACTTCTACTGGATTAACTTGCATGGGACTTTCGTGTCGAACTGGACTGGATGCAACCATTGGTACTCCTTGTAGTGGTCCATGAAGTCGACCGCCATTCTGAAAGTTAAAAAATATAAAATTCTATTAACTTTTCCGGACATAACATTTTTCCACAGCGTATAAGTGTCATTTTAATTTTAATTAAGTGTCCATAATTATGTAACACGCGCAAATCTGTAAAATCATTGAATAACACACAATTTTCCACACACAAAAAAAAAATGGTGGAAGAGTAAACATTATTCCGGGGTGTTGGCATCTCTCCCGCCCGTTTCTAAATATACATATAAAGAAGAGACAAAGCATTGCGTATACTTGTCAGACATGCAGTGAACTTTGTAGGATTAGGTTTTCGTTGTGGGAAACAGCAGGAATATAAATCTAAGGTTGTGTAAACTGCACACTCGAAATAACTTACTAATCCTCTGGATAAACAGATCGTAATCTTGTTTGTTCAACACTGTAAATAACAGAACTCCCTTTTTGTTCACATTCATGTCTCGGCAGAATTTCAAGACTCGCTCGGCCATAACAAATTATATATACTGTATACATGTGCTCTTGCAAAGAGACCAACTGATTGGCTTTTGGTGATTTTTCAAATTTATAAAATGGGGTTAATTACCAATTTTATCAAGAATCAAGAGTTCAATACAAACCAATAAAAAATCATAAGCTTTTATTTTCCTATTTTTTTAGTTTATTGCATGAACTGTCACTAATTTCTGACAATCAGGTCGCGCACTTTTAATTTTCATCTTGTTATAAAAAAGCAAAACAATTTACAGGTCACGGAAATAAAAAGATGTTTATTTTTGAATTAAATTGCAGTGATTTGTCCGAAGACGCTGTTTCTCTCTTAGGTTTTCGTGACATAAATATCGTGATAAGACTAGTGAAATTATTCGTAATAAAATGGTAATATGGACTGCAATTTGCTCATAATTATGAAGAAGAAAAGTCCTAATCTAATTGAGAATTTTCTTAATTTCCGCAGGGAACGGAACAAGGGGGTCTTCAACTTGTGAAAAGCTGTTTAAAACTGAGGAAATTAAATAGCAACAAACGCTAATAATCGTAGAAATCTACACGAAATTAGCAGTGCTATAAAGACAGACGATGAGAACGCCATGTCGAAAGGTTGTTATTAAATTCTAATAACTCGCATACGTGCAAGTGTGCGAAAATTGTATAGAAATATCAATACATGGACAATTGTTCTGAATTTTCTCATAAATACTGCATTGTTATTCTGTAATAGACCATCGAGCATGATTGTCTAATCCTGGCGATAGAAAGACGAGCTTGAAACAAATTCAGACAATGTGCTTTCCAGTGTGAAGTCGAACATTTAATTTGTATCGTCAATAAATCGTTTAAAAATCAAATCATAGAATGATTTTTAAGCATTTTATTTGCAGGACTGAATCTAGTAATGTAAGATCGATCTTAAAGACTGAATCCAATTCATTGCATCAAACGATGGATGTCGTAAAAAGCTTCCTCGTGCTTGAGTTTTATGCTAATATTATTTTTCGGGAACTGGAATGTATGTTGGAAAGATACAGTTTATACAACATTGTATTTTGTAAATTTCCTTGATTGTTATGTTTATATTTTGCCTATCGAAACTGTTCATTTTATTTGGTCCATGAGTGAAATTGGAATTCATAAAGTGTTTTACTTTTTTGGCCCCTAGTGTGTCTGATGCAATTAAAGCCAGAAAAGCGCTTTACAAACAGTAAAATTTGGCTTTGAATATTTGTTATATGTCTTTCTGGCAAATATTCCACATTCATTCTTTTAAATACTACACTACATGTAAAATAGAAACCGATTCAACTAAAATCCCTGATTGATTATTGTCTAAACGTTTTAGTTAAATTACAGCAAATTGAGTAATGACAATTACAGTTAACTAATTTCTTAAATATCAAATTAAAAATGACCATCCGACTCTAATTTGTCCGTTACGCAAGTCATATAGTTGTAACAAAATACGCTGATGACAACATACATCTAAATTATACGTATGTTTGTCGGTCAAAGATCAAATTCGCTACCCTTAGGTTATTTTTTCTAAAAATTCTTACGAAGAAAATTTAAAAGGTGTTGGTGTTATCAGCCGATCTTTCTGTTCGACATCACAAATTTGGCCACATAACGAAATGTTATTTCAACCTTTGGTTTTGGTAATGAAATTGGAAGACTTGCAGAAGCTTGTTACTACGATTTTTTTAAAAGAAAACCAAAGCAACAGGCGTAAGAACGAGTAACAGAACTAATAACATTACCGGTATTAATATTAAAAATATAATATATACATGAGACCCTTATTCTTAGCTTAGATGTCTCAAAGGCCTTTTAGTCTGTCAGTTCCAAGTAATCACCTTGGAGGAATATTCACACAACAAAAATAATATGTAAAATTCAATAAAACTGGCATATTTATTAAATTTAACGATATAACCAGTATTTTTCTGCAACCCTGATTTTTTTGTGTCCAGACAACAACGAACATTTTTCAATTATATTTTATATAATTATACACATGTAGTAAACACGTCTCCGTGTAGGACGGAAATTAAATGTTAAGTCTAATTAAGAATTAAATAAAAATCAATTCCAATTTTCACTACCTGACAAGAAACTATTATACGAATGCATAAAGATGGAATAAGTTGGTTTGGGTGAATGTGCTTCTTTAGTTTTAGAGAATTCTGTTCAAATTTGTTTTATGTGAAACTTCGACGTGTGTTGCTTTACTTGTGTCAAAAGAAAAAAGATTGAGTTTGCATTTTTATTTTTAAATATTTTTTCTCCCCCTCTCTCTCTCTCTCTCTCTGATTAATTTTACATAAATTTATATAAAATAAGATTTAATAAAAAGAGACGACTAGATACTGCTTGTCTAACAACTACAGTAATTTCAGGTTATAGTTGAACAAGAGAAAGTGCTTGTTACTAAAATCCTCAGTAAAACTTCAGGTATCTCTCTTTTCATGTTTTAACATTTTTGTATAAATGGAGATCAGTTTTTCATATCAGTCAAATTAAAAACATTTTAATTGTTTTTCAGTTGATAAAAAGAGAACTTTTTATACTCTCTTAGATGGCGTTTCATGTTTCTTAATTTGCTGTTCAATTTCAAATAAAATAAAGGCAATGATGTCCTGTTGTTACTTAAAAAATAAAAATAAACTATTCTTGTGATCTTGTAAATTCGTTTGATATATATATATATGTGAACATAGCTGTTTTTTTTTTTAAATAATCTGAGAACTATCTTCTTTATTTAATTTTGAATAAACTTTTTACTCATTTAAAATGCGGTCGGATAGGGCTATTACATTAAAGCATTGTGGATAAAATAATAAGCTACCTTGTATTGTTGTTGTTGTTGTTTGTGGATAAAAAATCAACCTTGTCTTGTTGTTGTTATTTTTATTGTTGTTGTTTGTGGATAAAATAAAAAGCTACCTTGTCTTGTTGTTGTTGTTGCATCTGTTTCATCAAGATACTCCTCTTCTTATCCTTACATCTCTTATTCTGGAACCAGACACGGATCACCCGGGGACTCAAATTTGTCATTTCAACCAGTTGTTCCTTCATTAGAGCGTCAGGACGTGGGTTTGCATTGTAACACGTGCGCAATGTATGCAGCTGTTTTTCATTCAGAACTGTTCGTACACGTGTCGGCTTTTGGTCGGCCTTGCGACGTGATTCACTATTTTTTGAACTTGAATGCGAATTATGGTCTCTGTTACCTGCAAAAATTTCATAATTAACATATAATTAACTGATATAAATGTTTTATTAGACCTCCGGTACAGAACATATAGGTGAAAAAATAGATATTTTCAATAAAATCTATGTGTTGGTTCGATAAAAAATTAAAATAGATGTTATAGCATTGTTGAAGACGCATAAAAAACTAACAAAAACATTATTGAAAAAGGCTACCTCGAATAAACTATGAAATATTTTACGGTAGAGTAACAAAGAAAAACTTAAAAGCAACAACAAAAACCACGAGTTAAAGTGTTTCATGTCCACTATATGAATTAAATAAATCAAAAATAAAAATTGAACGTGTAACATGAAGCTGAATAGTTTAAGTCTATAAATATAACGGGAAATAATATTCTCAAACCAAATTATATTTCTTTAGTTCCTTTCATTTATTATTAAAACCCGACTGATCAAGTTTCTTGCAGCGTTTATCTGGGGTTTGCAGAGTATTCTCATATGAGTATTGTCGCGTGTTTGCTTATCACACAATTAAACACCATGTTTAATAATTTACAAACACTCATCACAACCACAAATTAATCCGTTTAAAATCTGAAACAAATTTTCAACCATGAAAAATGAATACTGGTGCACTTCATCTGCATCTTGTAATTTCGTGAGTATAATGGTCGGTCTGGTAAATTAAATAATCAGATTGATATTTATTTCCAATTGATAAAAACTAATAGTGATTATAGGAAGGATTTGATAGGAATCAGCTCTAATATGAGTTTTATTCCGATGAGAGGCCATTATGAATGTTAATTGATTCTTGAGATGAAACTGCATCAATTGTTCAAATTAATACAAAATTTACGACAAAATTATAAAGTCATTTTCTATTACGAATGTCCATGAAAACATGCTTCGTTTTTGTTTACGAAATTTAATTTTCTCGGAAATTAGTAATTGTGTGTGATAACCCTTTCTAAAAATAATTATTTCCAGCTCAATAAAGACCGTATCTTGTGGCGCAAATTATGGTTGATGATGAAAGAAATTAATCTATACTACAATTATCACAAAGTCAATTTTATTTTTAAATAATAAAATTTCATGTGTATTCACAACTGTAATTAAAATCATATTTAGAAAAATGTGTAATCACATAAGGTACAAATTACTTAAACCGTGTATTATATGTCTCGGCTTTAATTCATCTTGTGGATTCATCTCTATGTGCACAAGGGATTAAAAAAAAACAAACATGATTTCTTGTATTTACACTCATATGCAAATATTGAATTAAAAATTGAATTCCTAACTAAAGTGAATAAATTTTAAAGGGATTTTCTATCAAAATTTTGGAATTTGAGGAATATTACAACTATAAATGATTTTACTGTTAGGTTATAATGACAAAGAGATTATGAATATTTTATTAGATTATAATAATAAAGACTAATTAGGGAGATACCGACTGGAAAAGGTACATTGTCGGTAAACCTAGTACAAGGACCTCTGTCCCGTAGACAAGATGTTAAAGCGATTTATATGGACAGTTATGTCCAACACCTGTCAAACAATATGTACTTACCGTCGCACTATTATCATTAGGTCGGAGCTGTCAGTCATAATTTGGGGAAAAAACTAACAAATATTAAATAAACGTTTCCTTCATATATTAAACTTTTATATTCTCTGTGGAACTTGAAAAAATGAATGTGTGGTAAGGCTATAAAATGATAACGTCATGTCAAAATTTCAAAATGATTAGATAAACAAATATGATTGATAAATATCGTGAGAGGGTACTTGTAATACGAAAAATAAATATAAACAGAGAGTAGACAATACATACACATTTGAGTTGGAGGAGCTGCTTAATTCTTTGTGAAAACAAAGACAAATCTTATGTAAAGCTTATATGAAAATCGTGGCTCTCTTAAGATATAAAGCCAATTTATTTTCAGTGGGACACAGAAAAAAATAAAAAAAATTTAAAGGAAGCAGACGATTGTTTACAAAATTTGCGCTCATCAGAAGAACGAGGTGCACGTTAAATGATAGTTACAGAGGAACTCAACAGATCCGCAGTTTCGTCTTATCCTGTTTTCACCCGGTCTTGTTTATAATTAGTAGATATAAACAATCCAGCCTACCAGATCAAAACATAGAGATTTATCAGATAAGCAAGTTATAACCATGATATTTCAGTAAAATATCTAACTCTTGCCATGTTCTTAATCATGTTAGGATAATAGAATAGCATTTGAAATCTATTTTTTTACAACTGACAACACCAGATGTAGCCTGTATAGCGCCATTTCTTTTTATCCTAGTATGGAAGAGTATCCGAACTAAACTGACAATATCAAATAGACACACAATCTTATAAAATATATAATAATGTTCTTACCTGAACTTTGATGTAATCCGTTTTCTTTTTTGTTATTGTTATTATCATTATTCAGATTATCCGTAGTATTTTTATTGTTTCTGATATTTATTTCTTCCATGCCGTTTTCTTTTGTAGAAGCTCGTTCGACAACATCATGATCAGCTTTGCAGAAAAGTTCATCCTCCTTTAGAGCAAATTCGTCTCCGGGAATTAGCTGACGACTACACGCTACACAGCGAAAACAGTCTATATGGTACATATTGTCCCGCGCTCTCATCACAAAATCGTTTCTTGTAAATGTTTGTTGACACTTTGAACATTTCGCACCAAATAATCTGCAAAAGAAAATAGTCGAATAAGAAATTTTATATAAATTCATTTGTAGACTGGCAGGAATTTCGCTCGATAACGCGAATATATATTTTGAATTAAATTGAAAGAACATATAATGATGTTTAATTGCTTGGGTAATTCATCAAGTTATAAAAATCTAACTGTATCACTATTATTATTTCAAGTTGTATTCCCTACGGTAAAGTTTTTGGATCATCCACTTTTCGAAAAAAAAATTAATGTCTGTAGACTAGCATAATTATTCAAAGACTTACCGCACATAATCATTTCTGCAATAAGTTTTCCCGTCTCGTACAAAGCACGTGCAACTCTCATCCAAGTACTGGCTACAGTCGACGCACTTTAAGCACGATGCATGCCACTCGAGGTCTGGTGCCACTCTTAGAATAAACTGGTCATGAATTTGTGATCCACAGCCAACACACATAGACACACGCCGCTTTTCTAAAAAAAAAATAAATATGAAAATATTTATGTTTGCATATTTTAATCAAATTAATTAATTAACTGTATAACATCAACATATAAATTTAAAATAAAAATTAAAAAAATATACTTACTGTTTGGGTGCAAAGTAGGCTGCGAATCCGCCGTCATCCCGTCTATTTTTGATGAAGGAATTTTGATTATTTTGTTTAAAACAAACAATGGTAAAAAGTAAAAATAACAAAAATTAAAATCTTAAGACGATGTCCTATTTCTCAAAAGAGAAATCGCGTATTAAACGATATGAGAAAACACAGCTACAACTTAATTCTCAGTCTGGTTCGATCCTCGTCCCTGATTGGTTCGTGTAAGAATACGAACCGTGACTGATGACTGGCCTATTTATCCACTAGGGGCGTTACGTCGATTTCAACGAGTAATTCATTGATGCACGAGTAAAAATACTATAGAAATACAAGATAAAGAAAAAAGGATTATGAATAAATATGTATTGTCCCAAAAGTCAATCATATGACATGTGAAAATCCATCGACAGCCAAATCTCGCTCTAATTGAGATGCTGTTGTCACGAAAAGCGCACCACAAATTGTCAAATAAATATACAGGTGTTTCTTTTACAATTACACTGTTTATGAGTTTAACATGACAGAAATAAAAAGGGTAAATAAATAAATAAATAAATAAATAAACAAATAAAATAATAATAATAATAATAATAATAATAAAAAAAAATAATAGTCACATACATGTATTTAAAATAAATTTACAAAAAGAATGCATAATGACAACACTTGTTTACAGAAGACAATAATGAGATCAAATTAGTTCTTAATCGTTTTGTAAAACTGCTTTATACAATATGATTTGTCCACAGTTTTTATAGCATGAAAAATGAACAAATTTCATTGAAGACGGACACATAATATGAAAAAAGGAAAGCAATCTGTGCCAATATTCTTACAAGTGTTCAATTTGTTAAAAAATAAGCTCTGGTTATCATTCATTGTCACTATCAGGGATGTATATAACAGAGAATACGTCCCTGTCACTATACTTTTCATCATACATGCGTTCCCTTTTGAATCAAATTTTCATTTATTCTTTAATTTTTTTAATAATTAATATATTTATTTACTATTTTTTGTCGCATCTGGTAAGTCAGCACAATAAGGAGAGGGTGTCAATACTTTGACTTTATTTCCGGGACTAAATTATTTGCAATGTTTTAAATTCCATGGGAAATGGAGATATACACTGACGACGTAGGTCGCTGATATTTTTTTTAAAGAAGACAAAAAGGGGGTATACGTAACCTGGGATTAAAAAAGCACAGTGTTTCTTAGTCCCAGACGTAACCGAGCACGATCTTAAATGCGGATGTAAATGACGATACAAAAAAAAAAACTACGAAATCTAAATGGAAAATGGCCATGGTTTGACATAAGATCATTGAGTAATTCTGGCATATTGTTCAATCGCCTTTGCAAAATTATAAGGTATATGTTAAGTTATTTGCAGTGCAGAATTCGTTTCATTATAAAATGTTGTAAGTAAGGCAAAAAAAGATAATCATATTTTTGTTGGTTTTTTTTTGAATGTGACAGAAATGAATTACTACTCCGTCAGTTTACTTCACTGACGACATCCTATAATCACAACTTTCAGACTTCAGACCATCTTCATGGGATTTTGTAAATTTTCAGGGATTAAATATTTAGATTAGGAACTTTAATAATATTATTACAAAACCGTTAAAATCATAAGATAAACTTGTTTTAATGATCCAACACGACATATACTCTGTACTAATAAAATCAGTCATTGTCTGAATTAAACCGCTTGTTGACAAGATTAGGATTAGCTTTGTTTACATAAATAACTATATATTAATTAGGATAACACCTTTAGAAGTAACAGCTATATCTCAATTCAAACAGAGCCCTACATGCTACCGACATGGAATTATCAATTCCGATTTGTAAAATACCAGTAACGATATAAAAGTTAATATGATAAAAAGATATACTAAATCTTCTTTGAAAATTATTCGTTTCATTGAAAATAAGAAATATGGTCATAGAAGTTTGATACACCTTCTCACCATGCGTAAATGCCATAAAGGTCCATTTCATTCCAAAAAGAAACCACGAAAACGGCAAATATATATGTGCTGTGTGGCAAATAATTCTTAAATATGAGACAGCAGCTTATTGATGTAGTGACTCTCTGATATTTCAATTTCTGATAGGATTATTGACACTTTACACTCTGGGCTTTAAAAATGTGAACATTGCCTAAAATGATTAAAATTTTATCTTTATTATCTCTATACATACGTGCGAGATAATTAAATTAGTTCATAGATGTATTGGCACAATGCAATACACGGATGACACGCCAGTCCGACCAGAGGATGTCAGCATTATCAGATCTTTATCACAGTGTCAAACAATTATTAAATATTGATTTTTGATATTTTCACACGTCAGAAAGGTTACAAGCAAAAATCTATACTGATGCGAATTTCGCAAATATCTTTCAAAAGTCGATTGCAGCAACGTCTGCAAGATAAAATATTTGTCACGATTGGTGCTATCATAAAACTTAAAATACTGAATTGCAAACTTTTGTTGTTGTAGAAGTCTTGTATTTTGAGACATTATTGGGTCCGGGACCACAAGAAATTTCCACCTAACTCGTTGTCCTAATATAGTTTTCCTAAAAAAAACCAACAGTGTATTAATTTTTATTTCCCCTTCTTTCTTTTTTTATATTTTTAACTAATTTACTTTAAAGGTAAACCTGATATTATTTAAAATTTTGGTGAACTTGAAATAAAGGTTGTGATTTGGCTGAATGCAGTAGGGTCAAATATGAGGAAATTGGAAGCAGACTAAAATATAAAAATAGGAGGTGTGGTAGCCTTCCACCAAATTGCGCGATAAATTGAACTTCTACAGGTCCCATTACGGTCTTCATAATGAACCGGAGTCCATACCATAACGGAAGCTGTAAAAGGCTCCCAAAATACAAAATGTGAAACTATTTATAAAACACGACAATCGAATGTTAGCACTAACAAACAATTTTTTGCTAATATTTTGAGTTAGCACTGGTAGAATTTTTCTCTGATTTTGATATGATTCCAGTCTGGCACTGTACTTTAAGTAAAAATAGGATTATCAAGTTTGTGGTGGTGCAATTTTTTAATGTCACTTTAAAATGTGTCCCAAAGAATGCACTACGGCAAAAAATTGTGGTCTCGGACCTTTAGTAATCATTATTTTTGTAGAAATGGTGATCGGTCACACAGACAAATACTAGAAGCATTGGATGTGTCTTCTCTTCTGTAAATGTGATATATAAATTTTTAAAACAAAAGAAACTTCAACATGTTTAAATCGCCCAACTTTTTCATTTTAATAATTATTCGGAAGAATTATTCATGGAATTAATTGAAATACAACAAGTAAAGATGAAAAAGAAATTATCTCTATAAAACAGTAATAAAACGGTTATCTCCACAAGGTCAGAAATAACGGCGACCATCAGGTGTTAAGCCATGGTCTTTTTACAAAAACATGACGAGGCATTGAACGATGACCAAATTTGACAAGGAAATAGTCAATTATTTAAGCGTTCTCTGTAAAGGAACAGTTGAAATTATTAAAGGTGAAAGGTGGTAAAACGTTTTACACCTATACGAAAATTTTATTTTTACGACACTTAATAGTCTGTATGACGGTCTACAAGTAATACGCCTTCACACGAAAAACTTCTCAGATTTGAACATTCTTACTTATTGCTTTCGTATCCATACAAAAAGATTTTGACTCGTGGCCTGCTTCTAAATTGATAACGTTCAATAGAGACAAGAAGGCGACATAAAACGGACTGAATCTCGTTCTGATCGCTTCTTCTTCATCGAGTACGAAACTTTTGAAGGTGTGCATTCCGTGGTTCACAGGAACGACAAGTGAAGTAAAGAATTTATCGGAAAGGTGCTTTTCAGAACCCTGCCTATTAAAAACAAATTATACTATCTTAAGGGACAAATTTGTGAGATACGAGACAGATAAAATCTACTTTCCCTTTTATCTCCGAACACGAACGATGTTGACTTAAAGAAATAGAGCGACGTTCTATTTGTTTCGTCCAGATTTCAACCTTATTTTACGCACGATTTTCACCTTTGATAAGTAAAATCATAACAATTTATTTTATACAATTTCCGAAGAGAATCAAGAGATAATCCGAAGTGCTTACTCCTATCTAAATTTTGAATGCATTAAAGACGCTGTACGATTTGCGCGGTTTTTATCATACAAAAGGCGATTGAACAAAAATACAAAGTTTATAAAATTACAGATGAATTAATGCGTTAAGCCTGAATTGGCAATTCCTTTTTTAATTTAAAATCACTTGCAGTCTAAATTTGCATTTTTAACTGCACAGCGTGCGTGTTGTATGTATAACATACAGTGTATATATAGGGGTCTTGAAATGTGTCTGCATGTAACATGGAATTATATGGAAATTAGAATCCTTTGATAAGATGTGTCATTTTGACATGTGGGTTGTTACCTTTTAATTGAAATTTGAATTTTTAAATGGGTAAGTCATCGTTAAGAAAATACCCCTCCCATGGGCACGGAAAACCATATGAAGCGACAACATACCTGTGCATAAAAAAATATTAAAAAATTACTTTTCTCGAGTATATTATTTGAAAAATCCTACTAGAAAAACGTCGAGATTGTTTAAACATTTCCTAAAATAAATGAGTGATGTGATAATAAAATACATGTAAATGATGATATAACCACAAAATCTTGATGCAAATAATTGTTTACAATTTATAACAGTATTGATACAAAGTTGATGTTGTGATGTAAATACAAACAATAACGGTACATGATCAATCAATTTGTCGAAATATTTGAAGATTTTAACAGTCATGTCAACGATGAATATCAGCCGTGTGAAGATTCCTACAGGGTATCTACCATTTAACGCTTGTAAATGTTTCATGGTTTATTGTTAGAAACCACTCTCTCTAGATAAAAGATTATTAATAGATTTTTCAAAAAAAAAAAAAAAACAAAATAAAACAAAAACAAAAACAAAAACAAAAAACAAAAACAAAAACAAAAACAAAACCAAAACAAAACAAAACAAAACAAAACAAAACAAAAACGTACATTTCACCGAAATGGATCTGTGATGTTTTAGCCGTTATTTATTGAAGCAATATCCAAATATGAAAAGGGTTGAACTATCTTACCGGCAATAGAATGTGCTGATCAAACTAAAGGCGCCATTGTTTTTCCTGTGCTCATGTGAAAATTGCTGATTTGTATAAAAAATTCAAGTTCTGACAACGTCTCAATTTTTGCATTTCTGGTACAGTCAAGCTTTTCGCTGACATTACGCATAAATATATATAATAACAGATATAAAATTCCTCCAAAACGGCAAAATTTTTCAAATTTTCCAAATAAGAGGAGAAAATGAGAGTATTTATAAAAAATCCGAAATATACAAAAGATACCGGAACTTTGTTGGCAATGCAAAAGTGAGAGACTCAGTTTAACGTATACTTTAGTCGAAAGTTTGTACATTTCGTATTTTTTATTGAAAAAATGACCTTTACCCCAGTTAATCAGAAAATGGTAAAAATTCTTATTCATTATTTTTTTGGCCAAACCAGAAAAAAATTGTGAACTGATTATTTCCATTCGCCAAAAAGAAAACTCTACATCTCTTAGTTTCTGTTTGAAACTTGACGGTATAAAAGGAAACTTTTAATTTTATTAATACTATTAATTTGTATCTTGATTAACAATTAATAGGGCATGGTGTAAAGTTGAAATTAACAATGTGTGGATAGCAAATTATTTACAATAATTAATTATATTTTCGTTGATGTTCAATTTATCAAAGTATTAAAACATTGCATTTAAAAAATTGCGGCTAATAAAAAGACCAAATAAGGAGGAACAATTACAAAAACAGGTAATGGAAAATGATTTGCAATTGTATGGTATGATGGTATCCTCATGGGTAGAAATAATTAATAAGGTTGAACTGTAACGCATATGCGAACACATTTACGATTGGTTAATTATTCGTTTTAAAGTAAGTTATAAGATTTGATCAAAAGACCTGTTTATCAGTTGTCAACCGTGTAACGGTATTTTTGCACGTTTGATGTGCTAATCATCAAGATGTAAAATAAAAAAGTAGCAATCAATCAGTAAAATATGTCGATATTTACAAATGATCCATATCTAGAGTGTTAACCAGCCCCTAAGGTACGCGTCGTTCGTATGTCATAATCTCGTACATGTAGGTCGAAACTCCATGTACAGATAACTGCCTTTTAAAGATTAAACACGCTGAACTCTTGTCGACAGTAATGTTAGAAATACGGCATATTTTTGCCTCATTCTCAGATTCTAAACAATACAGATTGCTATAAAATAAAAAAGTTAACAACTCTCTTAACAACTGAGCTAGTCCTGACAAGATGTCAAACACCCAAATAACAAACCAATTAAGTTATGAAAAATTAAAGAGATTCTAAAACCGATGATGCAATCTACATTCTCCTTTTGCAATGTATAGGGAAATCTGCATAACAACGAAAACGTATTGTTAAATGTGACCAAGGTTTTACAGATTTACAACACGAAAACGGGTATAAACCAAGGTTCCACAGTGTTACAAGAACATGAAGACTTATAAAGTCTATAAAAATGCAAACAAAACAACAAACAAACTGAACCCATTTCAACCATAAGTTCCTGTGTATTTCTGACCCTTCAAACAACTGATGAAAGTCACTTAAGTTAACTGAAACGTCAGTGGTAGGAGCGGATGTCCAAAACAAGCAGATTTACAAGTGGGATTATTGTTGTTAACAGTTATTTATTTACATAAGCCAATGCCAGTGATATTCAATTTGTAAACGCCACGAGTAACGCACTAGGAACCGTGTCAAGAGTCTTTAATCGATCTACATCTATATCAGCCACAAAAAGACAGCGAAGATTTTCTCCGTTCCTCAGTCATCCAGTAACTCTTTAAGCCTTTGATGTTCTGATGCTAAATGTGATAAAGGAATAACTTCTAGCAATTATGATTCATATTTAATTTAAACGACAGAATCGATATGGTCCATTACGTTTTTAGTTGCTTAGTCTCTTGGGATTGTGTAAAAGCAAGGTTACAAAATTAAAATTCGCCGTAATTCGAGTAATTTTCTCCTTATTTTAGTGCAGTTGCATTAATTATTGATATTTTATGGTTCGTAGTAAAACTGTAAGATTTCATTTTTAAAACTTTTCAGATTTTAAATTTAATTGAAGTGTATCAGAGTTAACGATTCTTGG
>JARWCS010000002.1:1442733-1456925 GCA_034783895.1 Geukensia demissa
GCAACACAGCCTGAATATGATTATTTTCGGGACACAATATTGCAACACAGCCTGAATATGATTATTTTCGGGACACAATATTGCAACACAGCCTGAATATGATTATTTTCGGGACACAATATTGCAACACAGCCTGAATATGATTATTTTCGGGACACAATATTGCAACACAGCCTGAATATGATTATTTTCGGGACACAATATTGCAACACAGCCTGAATATGATTATTTTCGGGACACAGAAATTAAAATAGATAGCACCCAGTTTAAACAACTGTCTTTGCCGGAGAAATATGAGAGAATAATACATGTCTTTAATATTTGGCTATTACATTTGTGTCCTTTTACGCATGTGCACTATTTGTTTATATACCTGTGGTTTAATATAAATATATATCAAATTAAAAAGAACAAACGGTAACAGTAACGAAAGTATTTGCTCTCAGATGTGTAGTTCAAACCGGATTGGGGGGGGTCCACATATATGCCATTATTGAATGCTTCATACTCCATTTAGGGGGTTGTGAGTGTTATTAACATCTATTTCATTTATGGCTGATAGGTCCAACGACCAGCATTGCAGTTTTTCTTTCGATTATTTAGTAAAAAATATATTGCATATAAAATTAAAATCAGAGGTTATTTTGGACAATATTACCTATTAAAATACGGTGCAAATAAATGAGAAAAGGCGCAAATGTAATACAATAGGGCGCCAATTAAATACACCAAACCATTAGATAAAAGACCAAAACTTCAAAAAGATGTCTTAAATATTCCACTTTAAACCTTATTCCAAACTATATATTGTTCGGATAACCATAATTTTGCTTCAAGTCACAGATTCTTTTTGGACTTCGGTTTAAGGGATTTTTTAACAAAACTTACTACAATTATTAAATTAGGATGCAAAAATGTTTTAATAATAATTATTATGCCATTTTTTAAATTTCTTTTTAAGATTGGTGAAAGCTCCAAAATATTAAAGTCTTGTACAAAATGGACCTATATGCAACTATATTTTGTCTTTCATTAGACTGTAATCAAAATAAAAGCATGACAAAAAATTCGGCATATATTTTTTTACAATCAATTACATTGTTGTTCTTACTAATGCTATTGATATGAAGAAACAATATATATATTATAAACTAATCGAGTGTATGATGGAATAATGTTTTAATGATTTTTGATAAATATAAAAAAAATTCAGACAAGGTATAAGACAGTTTTTTTATTTCCTTTGAAAATATCTTCATAAAATTTAAATCCTTTGTTTTCATCCAGACAGTGATTATTTACTTGTTTATATTTTTAAAACCACACAAAACTGTTATCACAGTCTTTTCAAAAATACCTTTGAATATAGGTCTCTGGTTTTATATTTTGATTTATTGAACCGAATGAAAAGGGCTTTAATATTTTTCTATTTTAATGATAGAAAATATATGGTTTTTTATGCTGCTGTAAAATTTGTTTCACATCGATGAAATATTATTACCCAGAATATAATCAACTATATTTTTGATAATTATTTATCGTCTTCGTACGAAGGACGATCACTTATTAATTTAAATCCTTTTTTTAAAACTGCACTAGTCTGAGTATCATATTATCAGACATTTTTGAATATCACAATACTTTACGAAAAATATTTCGTCGAAATCCTTTATGCATAAATGTTGATGTTTGATTTATTCCAACAATTTTAAAATCTGAAATCCTTATCAACTGACATTACCTGTTGCTTCAAGCTTGTCATGGTAGGCTTGTAGTGAGAGAAGTTGAGATCATGACGAAATAATTCCAATTCCACAGGTAACAATTAAATGATCTAAAATTAAGCAGGATAATCCAGGTTTGGTCAGTTTCATTTACTTCTGTGATAACTTAGTATTGTTATTATTATTTTTTTCTTGAAATCTTATTCATGTAACTCCAGTTAAATGTGGTGGTAAATTTAATTTCCGTGTATAATCACTAACAGAGGTAATCAATATCCTCAAGCCAGCTAAATCTTAAAATGTAAAAAGCCATAACTTTGTAAGATGTAAGACGCACTAGTATTTGTAGATATACATTTCAAATGTAATTTTCGAGCAGAATTAGAACCACTTTTGAGAAAAACAAACGTGAAGGACACTCTGAAATACCCGACGTTTATCTGTCGTCATTTTGTTAAAAGTGAAAAAGCTTGCTTGATGTTGAAAGTTTTAACATTAAAGCATAAACAATTTTAGTAATATCCTGAAAGGACACGTCCATTAAGCCCTGTTTCCTAGAGGGAACGCATCCAGAAACACGCTTTCTACATCTAAGTATTTTACATGGTTTTTCCACTAAGCATATACAAATAACATGCATTTAGCATTTAACACGATTTTGCTATTATGGATAAAAGTGACAGCAACATCATTTAAAGAGGGAGAAAATAAAAAATCGATTCATTTCTGATCATCTTAATAGGAATGATAATTGAGATGGGTTCAAAGTAATTGACAAAATGCAATATTACCTAATGCACACCGGAGAAATCGCAAATGCACATATCAAAATTTATTATTTACTTTCTCTGTACATCTATAGTCATTAGTAATATTGGACTTTGTCATAACACTGGTGATGTTGGCCCTCGTTCATCAAGCACATTAAGCTATCTTGCTAATGGTACTGTCTGCTTTGAGATGCTTTTGTTGATTGTAGATCCATTAATTCATTAATGCTTCACTTTATCATTGACTCGGCTATTTTCTCTCTAAACATATAACAGTAAATGGCATTATCCAGCTCTATATCTCTTTGTAGAACGTATTGATTTTTGAAGAGTCGGGGTAGGAATGGGAAGTCTGAAACAAACCAGTCCACAACTGTTTGCTGATATCCTACTTGAAACGAAAAATAAGTCAAAATAAGCATGTATCCATATCTATGTTAATGTACCGATGCTGAAAAGGTAAATTCAAACATCATGTTTACGTGAGGAAGTTTCAGCGATGCAATGCATTTGGTAACAGGATTACTAAAATCCTGTAGAATATGTATGCTATTATCCCCCAGAATATTGCCCCCTTGACTTTGTGTCATTTCCAACCCTATGAAACAGTTTCAAGTCCAGTGTAGAATACTCATGTGAATGATGATAATCAAAAGATCTAAAGTGCAGAAAACATAATTTCGCATCCATTAGCCTCCAGCTGGCGACCGTTTCACAAAAGGTCGTAAGTGTTACGAGTGAACGTAACTTACATAAGTTATACAGGGCTTACGAGTAGTCGTAAGTCTTTAAACTTTTTGTAAAAACCTTCGCCAGAATAAAAATGCCAGAAAACCAAACTGTTCAGAAGCTGAATAGCATGCCCTGGAAAGAGATTCTGAATCAAATTATGAATTTATCTTTTTAATAGATATTTATTTATGTTAAAGAATAGTTAAATTGAATTTTGAAAAGGCTTGAACGTTACTAAATGCATTTCATATTTTATCATAGTTAGCAGTCTCTTCATTCCAATGCGACCGATTGGACAATGTAAATATCAGTGGGAATCTTTAGATCATTCATTTGAAGGAACAAGAAAAATAAATATAAACAAAAAATCTGAAAAAATTAACAACGACGGAAAAGAAATATTTTCAAAGACATGTGGCACAACCATAGTGTTTATATACGTCCAGAAAAGAAAACCTCGGAGAAGTGGTTCGGAATCCAATGTCGAAAAAATAAAACGGCAAAATCATATCAAACAAAAATCAAAACAAAAACAATATAACAGAAGCTAAAAAAAAAACAAAGGTATAAGTTGGTAAGCATTCCCTATATATCCCTATAAAATATCCCATTTTGAAAATGAAAAGCATAGCTTGGCATAAATGTCAACCAGACCGCGAAACATCTTACCAAGCAGATAGCAAAAGTTAAAATCTAGATGTTTACCTCCTTGTGGACTAGACTTTAAAAAAACAAGTGGAAATCTTAAATAACAAGCGAAATACTCAATATATTTTTAAAATGAAAGTTGAATATAAATAAATGAATCCATTTGTAGGTTCTTTTGTAATGAATTATAGTTGATGTTTGAATAGCAAAGGGATGCAATAAATGTCATTTTTATCTCTGAAATTGAAAAAATCCTTTGTCTTTAAAACAACAATATTTCTTTATGTTCGGACGTAAACAGAATTACTGAATGAAGTACAACGAATGTCGTTATAGTTACAGGATCTATCACCTAAAGTCACCCCCGTCTTTGTATGTGGTTCGTATTTCCATTAAAATGGTTTTTGTGGTTTTTGGAAAATGGGGGAGGTCTGTATATAGCCAAACACGTATCCCACAATATTTCTGTAAAAGGACAAATTGTTAAGTATGATGTAATGCGACGTCACAAATAAACAAAAAGAAAAACACTTTATGGACAGTTTTCTTACAAATTAAATAGAAAAAAGCTTTGATTAAATAAGTATAATAAAATATTTACTTTGGCATGTTAATACAATTTTTTACACTGTATTGATATCAAAAAGTCAGTTTCCAATATTCTTCTTTAAAAATATTATGACGTAGTTTTGTCTTGTGGTGTGTGGAGATCGAAAAGGATTTCCCGTGCTTGAGTTGTATGCTTTGTTTATTTCGGTTTCGAGGATTTTGAAGAAAGAGGCGGTTAGTGCTGCTACAAAAGGCTGTATTTTGCATTCCTTTCCATTTTCAAGTGGCAGTCAAAAGTCGTTGCACTTTTGTTTCCCACCCCATCCCAAATTTCGATATAACTTTAACAACAATCCAGCAATGCCAGCAAACTGTTTTGGAAAAGTGTTTAATTAAAAAAAATGAATGATATGCAAATACGTTATGATCACTTAATAAAAATGCAATGTTTTTCTAATAAAAATACGAGTCCCATGCAGATGTTTTTAAAAGAATATTATCAAACCACTGTGTCTCTTTTTGTGGTTTTCTTGAATTAGAATTTTGTTTTTCTATTATATTTTTATTGTCTTTTTTGTGTTATCTAAGTATACGAGCATAACAGAATTGTACATTTCTGCAAAGAGGGGCAATGGCCAGCTAATAGGCATTTGAAATATGAGCTCACCTTATTAAGCTTTTATATTTTAAGTAAGTAATTTTTACTATACAATCTTATTAAAAAAACTGTATTGAAAATGTTGGCTAAATGAAATTTCTATTGCTTTACCGAATATTATTGTCCCATAGATCTTAATAAATATCGAAAATTTTGACAGAGCAACCATTATTTTTCGTCGATTCAAATTAATTTTATTGTAATATCTCACCCAACTGATCGGAAGAAACCTTAAGTGTGTCGGTCAACAATCTGTCTTTTCAAAATGTGGTCTTTTAATTTTGTCGGAATTTCATTTATCCATTTTACGCCGCAACAAAATATCAAACGACAGGTAGGTGCAGACGACATACGGTGGCGGCATTGTTCGCGTGCAGGTCAGGTGACCGTAGATGAAATGATCATTTTAAACAGCGTTAATAATAACGGATGTGCGTGTCGATTGTCTTGTAGCTATCGAGCAATACAACGCAATTAAATGACTTGCCAATATTGCATGGAACCGTATCAATTAATTGATGAATTTCATTAATAAATTCAGAACATATCAAACGCTCTCGCGACTATTTTCTTTTCTCACGCTATAAGCACGTGCCATTTCATAGCGATGAAAAAGATGAATTTGATCAAAGTGAACGGGTCGAGCAACAGCAACACGTTCTACCTGTTTAGATAAATATTTGACAGTTTTTACATCCGTAATAAACTAGCATTGATTTAAAACTGTCCAGTTTTACAACGGTGTTTTGCAATGGAGATGGAATACAGTTCTATTGGAATAAAATTAACGTTATTCCTGAATAATTCATATGATAAAAGATTATATCGCATATCGATGGGAATTACAAATAATTAAAAGCAAGCAAAAGAGGCTACGTTTTCTCACGAGAAAAATATAATTGTGTTATTGTGTCATCTGCTAAAAACGTGTTACTCAAATTGTTTTATTTTCTGCATGAAGCAATGGTTATAAATTGTTAATTATGTTTTGACATATTTACAAATATACTTAGAACTCGTTTTTCTTGTTGTTAGTAAGGAGAATTTTAAGAAATGTATTACTAATATGGGGTTTTTACTTGAAATCTTGTTATATATTTAAATTGAAACTTATACATGCATAGACCTATTTTAAAACCAGTCTTTCTTATCCAGTTTTTTTTATACAAATGTTGTTTAAAAATTCCATTTAAGTTCGTTATATCGCATTGTCCTTTCCGCTGGATTAAACTGCCTATTTCTATTTGTTTTGGATATGAGTTTGGACCTTGGTCATCTTACGTCTTAGTTAAAATGATGCTGATGATATGTTTTTCATTGAAACACGTTGACAGTATATTAAAATTTCTCAAATGTTTTCAACTTTTGTAAATCTAGAGTTTAAAGGGCATATACAGGGATATGAACGGCCGCAGATCCAAAAATCTTCAAATTGAATACTTTACCACTAGTATTACTTGAATTTATGGTTTTTGGTTTGTTCTCAAGCAACGTGTTTATCAAAAATTAGTTAATAGGCATCCCGCCTTACAATCACACATGTGTTTGTATTAAGCAGACTTCATACAGAGCCTTCTGCATAACAAACGAGAGAAAGTTGGCTCGACCTTCTGGTTTCACTTCCGCTGTATAGATGATGTTTTTTCACTAAATAGTTCTACATTTAGTGACTATGTCGATCGTATCTATCCCTATAAACCTGAAATCAAAGATACCACAGACAGGTCTTCTTCATTCCTATATACTCTAGAAATAGACAGTAAAAAGGTTTACGACAAGATAGATGACTTTAATTTCACCATTGTGAAATTTTCGTTCATATGTAGCAACATTCTATAGCTGCGCCTGTAAATGGAGTATATATCTCTTAGTTGTTATGGTAATCCAAAGTTTGAGATTCTTGTTATGATTTTATTTATAGTACGTTTACTGCTGAAATGAAAGTTTCGTCTTTAAATATTTTCGGTCGTCATCATGATTATTACGAAACATCCAATTCCCAATCCACTGTCGTAACTTCTACTGTAACTGATTGTGACTAATCACCGGTTTCACCACTGAGTTACACGAGGTGTGGCACTAGTGAAACAGAAGGTGCATACTCGTCAGGGTACTTGACCTCGCACTTATTTTTACAGGGTTATTGTTTATCAAGTTTTTGTTTTCTGTGCAGTATTTTGTGTAAGGACGCTTTTCTGTCGTTTTGTTCTTTGACCATGATCTGACGGTTTTCGAATTAATGGATCCCGTCTGCCCCTATGGTATCTTTAAATTCGATTTATTTAAGTCGACTTATTTACAAATCGAAATCTTACCAAAAGATATTTTGCTGATAAAGGTCTTGTACAAAAAGGTATATATTAGAATAAAATGCTCTGTTGGCTATTTACTGCTTATGGCTAATTTCTCAACAGGAAAAAGACAGACGAAGACGTTTTCAAGTCGAATATATACATTTACATTGGTGTTTTGTTTTATCCAATCATTGCCAAAGTAAAACAACCAGACCAATGCAGATAAAGACATACTGATTAAATGACGGTACTTAGCACCCAACTTATATACAGAAGTACATGGACCTTTATTATTAAAACTTAAAGCAAGTAAAAGGAAGACGCATCCATAATATAAAAATAGGAGATGTGGCATGATTGTGGCATAAATATGCTTGTCGCTTGTGAAAGCAGGTTTTTGGTGACATGACGAAAAACCAAGCCTATCGACACATGATTATGATTGATTACTTACTATGTTTTAAATACAAGTCGATATTTGTCGGTATGAGTAATTTAATAAGAAGGTATTAATAAATAAACAAGAAAAAGGGCATACCTGGATTAGAAGTCAAGGAGGCTGCAGAGGTATTGGAGAAATTTTAATTTTAAATGTGTGTACGAGGCTTTCAGCAGGGATTAAATCCCTTGTGACTAGCTCCAATTCGACTTACTAACAAGTAAAATGTCTAATTTATATGAATAATAAAATAATTATATAACAATAAATAATGAATAAAAATAAACGACATAAACCTTATATTCAAAGGTCACGACTCCTATATAACGTTATAAAAAAGAAATGTGCTGAAGCGATGATTATGTCTTGAGAGTCTTTGGAACGGACATCTTCATTTGTAATTTCAGACAATTCTTTACTAAGAGTTGATCAGAGTTGAATAGAGTTAGAGAATAGTTCAAGTCGCTTTCACAACAAAATTTTGATATGCAGAAACAGATACATTTAATTTTTTATTGCATTTCCTTTGGCTATTTCCTGCACATTCAAAATGCAATAGTTTATATTCATAACTTTTCATTACCAAAATATAGAGTGTCTGTTTTTATTGATAAAGTTAATGAATATACACGCGCTGTTTGCTGGGAATCCGTTATAGAAACGTGCTTAGACATACGATACAAAACATTTTTGAGAATTAGTTCTGACAAAACTTCAGCTGAAGCAATTAACCTAATGCAGTATTCGTATCAATGTCACAGCTATGCTGGCGCATTATTTTCAGGATATTCAGCAGAGAGATGAAATATGAAGACTTTTTGACATCTTGTCTGAAATTATAAAAATTGATAGATTACCCATAGTAAAAAGTTTTGATTGGCTATATATATACAGAAGAATACTTGTTACCAAGTGAAAACTGAAAAATGGCTTTGATTATTTCCTGGGACAAAGGCTTAAATATTCCAGACATGTGATGCAAAATGTTGACAAATAGAACGTTTCTGTTTTAAAAATCCTAATGAGCTATCATCTCTTTTTCTTAGATTTTGCAAAGTGTCAAAATTCTTGTAAACTCTGGACACTAAGATTTCTAACGACTTGTGTAAACATTCGTAGCTTATGATTTTCATTCATTGTAAAAACTAGTTTGGTTTTATTGATAATTAAACTGATTTACTTGCAGGAAATATTTTGAAATAGTTTATGCTTTAAAGCAAGTAAAATTTAAACAAAGGAATTGGACAAATACAAATCCTAAAAAATCTGCCGAATGACTAACATCTAAATGATATTTATCAGTCTATAGTTAAACAATGTACAGTGGCCATATAATATATTTCTCTCGAATCTTATTTTTAAATGTACAAAGAAATTCTACGAAAAAGTATGGAAATTAGGTAGCACTAATGAATGATAATAATTGGAATCCACTGATTCACCCTAGATGTTTGCACCTTTCTCTAATGATTATATACAATTATTATATAACAAATATACTTTCCAATGTAAAACATTTAAAGTATTTCTGATTTTATGTAAGGCACGGACCATTTGATTTTCTGGATGGGCTGGGATTTTTTTTTTAAATATTCTGACCCTGGCTTTTGTAAAAAAAAATAATCTGGCCAGCATCTGGAGTGACAAAAATATTCTGGCCTACTGTCTGGCCATTGGAAAAAAATGTTCTTACATTACCTATACATGAAAAAAAATTCTGATCCGCAAAACAAATGCCAGGTCCCACAAGAAAATCAAATGGCCCATGCCTAAAATATTTTCAGAATAGGGACAAACCAAACTAGCGTATCTGACATAGTTAAAAAAGTGGATTTAAAAAAAATTCAGACCTATCAGAAAAAAAACTTTCCTCCTACGCTAGTCGGATAGTTAAAAGTATCTAACCAGTGCGTTAAATAAAATAAAAAATAGAAGTTTTATTATTACCGGTTCATTTCCAAATTAATGTTAAGAGTCCATCCCAAATGCTAATAACAGAACAAAAATCCGTAAAGATCTGGGACATAGTGTTTGCAGACATAATATTTACTGATTAGTAATAATTATAGTTTTATTATTTCATATTTTGAAATATACATCTTAAAAGTGCTAAAAGTGCTACATCTCCATCTTTACAACTTGCAATTTTGGTAATTTATTTTTATATATTTTTTATCTCGTATGTTTTTTCTAAGGTTTTCGCATTAAATTTCAAGTTACACGTGCTTTCTCCAATACAATCCTTTCCAAAATTAAGTTCAAATACTTGAAGTTCAGACTGGCTGTTTTAGACTCATTTTACTACCTCTTTTGGACCCTTTATTTTTAAGTAAATATGTTATAGAGTACTCATCACTTTGCTGTAAATGCATATGTATAGTATACAGTGCAAAAAGATTATATTCCATACATTCAAACACTCTGACAAACTCTGATATTAAGAAAACTGATGAACGGGTATGTAGAATGTAAACAAATTAATTATCAGTAAATGACAAGAATGAACTTGTAAACATGGGTTATCCGAGGACATTATTGTATTTTCAGCTGATAACACGTGTAAATGCACGCGAATAACTTTTATGGTCATTGGATTTTTCTGTAAAGTATAGTATGACCACACGCAGTCACTATGCCCAAACATGACAGTGAACACAGACAAACTACTACCTGATAATTAATCATTAAAACACTGGTCACTGCTGTTGACATTTCCCTACCACCCATTTTATTCTGGACAATGAACTAACCACTCTGTCTCCGATTGTAATGTCATATTTTCCTTTTTTGTATATGAATCATAATCTGATATTTTTACTCTTTACTGTGAATGTCTTAATGGGGTTCTCGTTGTTCATTATTTTCTATTTTTTAGTTTTGGGTTTCTGTTTTTCGTGCTTTCGTCTTTAGTTTTATTAAACATGCTAATAATTTCCCTTAGGTTACTTTTTAGTATCTTTCATTTCCTCTTTATCAACTTCTACATACTTGTATTTTCATTCAGTGTTTTCTCTGGAATAGCTTAGTGAACTATCTGCTCAGAACTTCCAATCAGCATCAAGACTTGGTGTAAGATGTCTTCCATGGTGTCATACAAATTAAATAATTTGTTTACATATAATTGCATTGCCAGGCTAGGGAGGTAAAAAGTGAATGCTTTCATTATAAATATGCTTTGTCGCAGAGTCATTGTTTAGCATCCTATCAGACAATGCATTTGGTTCCATTGCAAATGTTTGCATTTTGGGTTGAGCGTAAGTAAACATCTATGAAATATTCCATGCATATTCAGGACAAGGGAATACTAATGCAAAATAAATGAATAAATCCTACCTTGAACCGTTCGCATAAAACCCCCAATATCATTATTAGTATTGTTACACTTAATATAACAATAAACGATACCATGATATTAATTGCAGGAGGAAGACATATGAAACCCCGAAGCAAAGTACCTAATCAAGCCATTAGAGTGTGATCTTTTTAATATTTTTCTCTCTAAAGTTGAGCTGCCAGTAGCAAGAACGACGTCTAATTTCAACAAGTTGACGTTATGACTCTTTTATAGAGTCGAATAATACAAATCATACGATCTACCATATTTAGCAACTGGTCCCTAGCGACATTCCGTGTTATTAATTTGAATCTATTTTCCTGTTGTATGTAATCAAAGATCTCCCTCGGGAGGGATGATACTTTCCGTCCGGGTAGTTGATGGTGATACGGCGCAGACGATAGTAATGCCATATTCTCCCGCCAATAATTACATGATTGGGAAACAATCTACAATGACTGCTGGTAAGAACTGATCATCATCATGAGCTCATGGTTTCACTATCCCTAAGGTATATTTAAGTAGTAAATAATCTAGAGAAACTCAAAATATAATCATTCCGATCATTATTACATTTTTAAATGGTCTGCTTGTTAGAAGTGAAAGCAATTTTTTTACATAAGAAAAAATTCCCAAACTATATCTACTTTTCATCTCTATTTTCAAAGGAAAGTAAGGCTGGACGCCACGGATCAACTTTTACATTTAGTATTGTCAATTGCAGTTGGTCTTGAGTTGTTTAAAACTTGTAAACTTCCATACAAATAAATAAAAAAGGGTCCAACCATTTTACCTGAGGTGGTGAAATGTATTTTTTTTTCGAAATTAATATTGTTGAAAAAAGTTGGCTGGCGAGGTGACAATTACAGGTTTTCTTGCTTTCTATTTTAATTAAGAGGATGTGTAATAAATCCGCAGGGCCGAAGGACAACAAATCATTATATGCAAAATAGGAAGGAAAAGGTTCCTCTTGATTGCATATAGAAGATTATGATTTCTGTCGTATTAGAAATGTTGTGAATCAATTTGAAAATCCCTTAAAATCAAAGAGTCAGTCTTTAACTATTTATAATCCGGAATGGCATGACGAAACCAGTGGAAAATCCTATTGCATGAGGAAAAGTCAAGAATGTAAAAGGGCCATCACTATACTTTTATATCCATGGATTATATCCAAACAAATTAACACCAAATATATGTATACAAAACTCAATTTGACTTGTGATTGGTGTGTTAATGTTTGCCATTTTTTTTTTTGTCATATTGTTTTTGTTTTCTTTTTACAGTCTCTGCTGAAGTGTTTTTAAGAAAAAAGTCTATTTCGTAGGTGTTGTGTTTTTCGGTTTTGTCGCAAACATTTACAACTGTTAAAATTCTAAATTATTTCCAAAGATGGTTCAAATACTATACGTTACCTCCTTGTAATTTTTGAGTTGAAAAGGGGGTATGAAAATTTCTGAGATAATATATGCGATTGAAGTAAATTTTCTTTTCTGCAAAAACAAATCTGACATAATTTAAGTTCTTTGCATTCATATTGTGTAAACATAATTTGAAACAAAATATAAAATTCCGAGGTCAGTGCAATGGAACTGTAACTTGGCATCCAATCAAATTTCATTATATTGACCTTACCGTAGAATGTAAAGCATTTCAATGGCATTTGCCTAAGTGCCTATGTGTCCATCAAACACATTTTTATTAACTTTTTGATTTTCGAGTTTCCAGCCCACAAGAATTTACATGTACATAACTGAACTGTGTTAGAATAACAGAAGCTAACAGGAAAAGTTGACATAGAATTCTCTTGAATGTTAAGCCAGCACTGTGACGGTAAATCTTCAGTGGATGAAGGCTTAAGAGCCCATCGTTACAACTAGAAAACAACTCAACCAGCTACCAAAAATAAAGCGCATTTCACTTCTACCGGAAAAGATTTGCAAAACATCCCAGAACATGAAAGAAGAGAGAAAGATGCATCGTACACTAATTTTACAGTTGCAGGGTCACAACCAACCTTCTCCAACTAGCACAATTACAACCTAAACAAAAAAGGAAACAAGGAGTAAAAAGCAGTGATATAATACACCACTTAAAATTCCAACAGAATAGAGTGAAAGTATATGACAAACCGCAGACGTCAATGAACTACCAAATAGAGTCGAATAGCAAATTATAGCCAGCATGCTGGTACCAAGTCGGTACGTTCCCTCTAAATGTGCCACCTTTATAACAAAAATGATGGAACCCAGTTTACTTTACGGAACATTTGATATATAAAACCCTTACTTCTCATCAGACTTGGACAGAAATAGACCCCGAATAATGCCGACATAATTTAAACGACACCACCGAAGTAAAAAGGCTTAACTGCAATAAGAAGGGTAAGTCATTGTATCATTGTATACCCGTATGTAATGGTCTCCGTCAAAATCCATACCATATATAATGTAAACTTTGTAATACGTTTGATTTGGGTATTTAATAAAATGTCGTAGATGCTTCACGATGACTCAGAACTCCAGAGTTAACCTTTTAACCCACCCAAGTATAACTTGACTATGCTGGTTGATTGCAGTCTCATTGTCATTTAATGTGTGAGAAATATGGGGTAGTACAAATAATATTCTACGTCAGATACAATAAGTCTGCAACAAGTTGTCAAACATATTTTTCAAACAATGTTTAACAGACATTTGCTGCATTTGCTAAAAAGAAAGGCTTCGAAAAGTACTGCACTTAGTATTTGTTCCTGCCGTCGGATTTGTCTTCCCATTTTGATTGTACTTCTTGTACTATGTTTGAATATCAGCCTCCCTATATTTTGGTTCTAATGATATTAATGATAAGTTATTCCTTGAAATGTACATATAGCATATAAAAATTCACAATATGTATTCAACATTTGGAAACTTGTATTTTGAATGATTTATCCAGAATACAAAATTACCAATGTTGAATAAATATGGAAAATTTAGGTATGCTATATATACATTTCAAGGAGTTACCTCTCATCAGTAGCATTAGAACCGAAACATAGGAAG
>JARWCS010000002.1:1457025-1472976 GCA_034783895.1 Geukensia demissa
GACCAATGTTCCACCAGCAGAGGTATCGACCCAGTGGTTTCAAAATACAAAATTACCAATGTTAAATAAATATGGAACATTTCGGTATGCTATATGTACATTTCAAGGAGTAACCTCTCAACAGTAGCATTAGAACCGAAACATTGGAAGAATTCGGGGAAATATGTGAATATAATTTTCTCCTAGGAACTTTATCTATAATTGACTATAGACGAGGATTTAACAAATCGATTACAAAAGCGACGAATTTTATTTCAAGTTTCAAGATATTAATCTTCTTTTTCTCAACGGGGACGTTCCTTTCTTGCATAACATTTTAGATTGACCCGTGTATTGATATCAGATCGGAACTTGTATCATGCTGGGAAAAAATGTGCAAGAATACTGGTATATCGTACATACAACATTCAAAATTTTCGTACCAATTCAACATGTTCAAAGGCTTATTACGTGAAGCTTGCTATAAAAGAAGACACTTTGATCAATTTCATGTCAGACAATATCTAGGTAAATTGATCAATCCTGGGATTTTTATGCCTTTTAATCCCAGATCAATCTAATCATTTTATGAAGGGAGTTTTTTTCTAAAATTTTTCCATAAAATTGCGATTCGTGATAAAAAAAATATATCAACACTAAGAGAAAAGCTGTTGGTTCCCATGGAAATGCCTATTATCTGTCGAATGACTGTATTATCAAAAAATGACCACAAATGATACCTAATAGATGTAGGAACTCGACATTTCACAAGTTATTAAAGAAGAAAGGCCACTTTACCCTTATTTGTTGCACTCACAATTACATATACCTTGAATTTTAAAATACTTTAACAGAAATTGTTGTAAATCATAATTTGCTCACGTTTGTATTACATATATAAATGGAAATTATATATTAAAAGAAATTTTTATACCTTTGTTGTTCTAAGCAATTTCGATCCGTTATCACAAATTTCAAATGTATCATCAACATTTTGACACCAATTATGAATGAAATAAGATGCATGTATAAACCTGTAGCAAAAATCTATCTGGCTGTGATGACTCTTCTTGGAAATTCATACAAATGAACAAACTGTAAGAAAAAAAGCATTTTACTCCATTTTTATTTTATAAATATTATGTGAGCTAGAACATTTGAGCATTTTTAATGATAAAACTTTTTAAAATATGTGTAATAAACTGAATATTTGACAATTTTAGATAACATTTAACAATTAGAAACGATCTACATAGGCTATTTTTGTTCAAGCGCGACAACGATTCTGTTCTTTTATTATTCAGAAACTGTGAACCAGTTTGTTTTATTCAGTAGAAATAGCAGGTCAAAATATTTACGACAAATCAACCAAAGTTATATTTTTGAAGATGGTCAATCTTTAAGACTCCTGACCTAAGTAACGTTCATATATACTTTTGACATTTGTATGAACCAAAAAAAGGTGTTCAAGGGAACTTACACATGTCAATTGTATCAAAGTTTTTCAAAAAGATCTCATATTGTATTATACAGTTTGTACTTTAGCATGCCACATTTATTTCAATAAAGAAATTTGTCACGTTGTGAAAGAAACCAATATGTCAGGGTGACGGCATTTTCAGTTGCTATAAAAGTCTATAAAATTCATCAACAAAATTGAAATTGCATAAACAAAATGGATTTTACTATAATTACCACACTTAACTTGATTAAAACATGCACTTAATTTAATAAAAGCGCAAATTTGCACCACAGGGTCATGATGCGATACTAATTAATCAAGGATTTTAATACACAGATACAACGACCAACTATTTACATATAGGACAAATATTTTAATCATATCTTACAGTTTAAAAGAAATATTTTTGAAGCACGTGTATTGAGTAAATATTACAGTAAAAAATGTCCTTTATTCGTAAATATTTTGATATTATTTATAGAGGCACACGCCGTGCAGCTATTTGATGCACGTGTACGATTCAACACATCAGAAATACAATTTAATTACAGCCTTTTTATGAAAGCAATTGCTTACCACATTTCATTAGAAAAACTGCACGAACGTTGCTTTTTATGAAACTAATTTAGAAGAGTAAGCAGGGGTCTGACATTAAATCAAGGTTTGACTTGCAGGTAATCAGCTCCGCGGTGACTGAGACCAAAAATCAATTAAACCAAACAAAAGCCGATGGAGACAATAAAAATGGCCAGATCAAACTATTGTTAAAAAATAAATTTTTAATTAATTAAGCTTTAAGTCATACAGACAAATCAAAGAGGAAATCTCGGAACAATTTTCCAATTCGTAGGTAAAACTTCTCTTGATTTTGTTTTAACGCCATATTTAATAGGAAACTTTTTTTTCAATTTTCACTTTCTATTCAATCCATTGAATGAATTAAACATTTCGTTTAAAAATTAATATGGTTCGTTGCAGTTGGTTTTTGCTATTGCACGTGAATTACTTTTAATACTACGCTTGATTTGGATTCTGTAACAATGTAAATGCTGCTTAAGAATAAATCATTCAAATTCGATAGTACATGTTTGATGTATGTAGAATACAAGATAAATATGTATGTATTTAGTGTATTCATTATGCAATTAGTATACAGACAGACAAATAATTACGTTTTATTTAATAGTACATTATAGTATTACATGGTACATTACATAACTTCATTTTACATATCATGAGAAAACACGGAAATACTATCTCGTTCTATGGGACCTTAAATCATTCAAGTTAACAGTCCAGTAACAAAAAAAAAAAAACTAATATATTAATATAAATTTACTAAAGTAGTAGTCGTGATTCTTAAAGAAACGAGTTGAATCAGAGTTATTAAATATGGCTCGGATGTAATGAACGATTCGAGATAGCCAGTCGCTGTTAAATAATAA
The DNA here is from genome assembly GCA_034783895.1 of Geukensia demissa. Lineage (NCBI taxonomy): Eukaryota > Metazoa > Mollusca > Bivalvia > Mytilida > Mytilidae > Geukensia > Geukensia demissa. Next base: position 1,459,912 of record JARWCS010000002.1, read on the forward strand.
TCTCCTATTAAGCTCAAGTAAAAAAAGAAAGTTCAATTGTTTCCATCAAATGTTTTTGAAGTTTTTTCCGTCACAAATTATACAGCTTTAAAAACTAAATTTTTCGTCTTTAGATTTTGATTTAACACGACTGTTAATATTTAGAACCAATTACAGGGAATTGTAAAAGAGTGTTTTGAAAGTGCGTAAGGAGCGAAAAGACCTAAATATATATAGTTCAATAAATGTAAAAACAAAGTTCTTTATGAAAAAGAATAATTTATGTCTTGTTCTGGATAGCCTTTTTACATCGGCTTGTCATCAGTATCTGGGCAGAGAAGCAACCTCTTATAACAGTAACCAAAAAAAGACCTTTAAACGGACTAAAATGTGGAACATGATAAATATACAACCCACCGGTTGCATGCAATTTAGCTTGAAAATCATTGCTGATTTACCCTATCGCCAATTACATTTGTCGAAGCTCTTTCCTACTATTACATATGAAAAGTAATAATGATTCTTTTTTTTACAATCGACACGTACACATCCCTGATGACAAGATAGTTCTGCATACTATCCACGAATCGTTTAATCAATAACTAGAAGAGGTGTAAAAGGAGATTCTACGAGACAGCCATCATCAAGCATCTACAGGTTGTCATTTGGCATTGAACAAAAATCCACACCCGTGGCAAACTGAAAAAGCACCAATTTTTAAAACATGTGATGATATTCGAATGTAACAAAAAAAAGATAAAAATAAAAATCGGCCAATGAAGTATACAAAATGTAAAAGAAGTAACAGTAAAACATAAAAACAACAACAATAACTGGACTCTACGATAAATACTCATTTTTTATTTGAACAATATAGTATTAAATCATTTAGACGATCTGACTTCGATTACTTCCCGTGTTGAAAGGCCTTATAAAAAGCATATACTCAGTTTGCTTTCATTAAATTGCGAGAATTAAATCTATAACATGTATTAGAATTTAACATTTTGAGTTCTTTTCTGAGTAAATGGAATGTATTCTGGTATGTTTTTACATTGTATAATTTTTGCTTTATATTCACTATTTGCAACGACGAGTAAAACACCGGCACACGTTGTATGTTCGTGTCCTATGAATTAGATTTGTGGTCGTTGGGTAGTTCTTGTGCATTTTTTCTGCTTTATTTTGATTGTTTTGTTAATTAATATAGAAAATTAGCCTGTTTAACAGGTTCATTTTTTTATGATTGATGTCTCGTCAAAAGGCGTGGGATTCTTCCTTTGTTAAAGGCTCTGTCGAATCCTCTAGACTATGAACTGTTGTCTTTAACTCATCAAATTATAGCATATTTCCCGGTTAAGGTGACGGTTCGGTCCAGTGTTTATCACATATGAGTTGCATTAATAAAAATTGTCGTTTTGTCGTGAACTTTTTTTTATTTCCATGTTTAAATAAATAATTCCATTGATTGACACTTTCCGAAAGAATTGTCACCAAAACCATCAAAGGTCTAGCTATCATTCCAAAAAGAATAGATAACATAAGTGTGATTTGTTGGTTGTATGATAAAATGTGGGAAATTATTCAAAAATCACTTGATGATAACTTTATAACTGTATCGAACAAGTAGATAACGACTTTCACCGGTAAAAATCCCTTTAGGTAAATAAAGTACCAAACCATAGGCATTGATCAGAAGTCTGAACTGAATTTTTAACGAACTGGAAGATCTTTATCGGCTATAACGGAACTGGTATCTCTGAAAAGATCACTGTCCCGCTAGCGTTTTACATATATTTGTAGATGTTCATCGAAAGGTGATTTACTGAACTTACACTGTCACGTATTTGTCAATAAACAATGTTTGGTCTCTATTGATACAAATCCCACATACAGTTAAAATTCAAGTAGTACAGGTAGACAATGGCTCACTGACTTAAATCTTAAATTGGCCAAAATACATATGTATGAATTTAAAATGAAAATTTTGGTATTTTATTACACGTACTTCAAATCAAAATTAAACAATCATAAAGATAGATATTCAGTAAAAATTGTTATTGACAACAAAGGAGTTTGTTCATGATCAGTTTACGATGTTAAGATCACCGAACAATCTAGGAACTCATGGAACATCACTAAAAATACTACAGAAATTAATTAGTGGTTGCATTTTTTCAGTATTGACCTCTGAGAGCTTGCTGACCAACGGCTTTTTTTATGAGCGTTCATTGATCATTTTTTGAAGAGACCTGTGAGAGTTTATTGTGAGACAAATCTAATCATTGAGCGATCTTTCTGAAATATTTTGGCGATTCATGTGTGTTATTTGAAAGACCAACTAACTTTGCAATCGTTGAGAGACAGTTTAGATAGAGTTAAAACTTGAGATTGTAAAGACTGTGGTGTCCTTTGTAAGATCACTTAGAAATCATGACCGTTAGAGACAGTGGAGACTTAGGTGACATCACTTAGAAATCATGACCGTTTGACCCATTTAAGATCACTAAGAGATTGTGGCCGTGAGACTTTGGAGTCCTCTGTAAGATCACTTAGAAATCCTAACCGTTAGATACTGTGGAGACGTCTGCGAGATCACTTAGAGATCATGGCAGCGCAAATGTGGAGACCTCAGGGAGATCACTTAGAGATTATGACCGTGAGACCCAGGATGGATGCCTCTGTGAGATTACTTAGAGATCATGGCCGTAAGAGACTGTGGATACCTTTGTGAGATTACTAAGAGATCATGGCCGTAAGAGACTGTGGATACCTCTGTGAGATTACTAAGAGATCACGGCCGTAAGAGACTGTGGATACCTCTGTGAGATTACTAAGAGATCATGGCCGTAAGAGACTGTGGATACCTCTATGAGATCACTAAGAGATAATGGCCGTAAGAGACTGTGGATACCTCTGTGAGATCACTTAGCGATCATGGCCGTAAGAGGCTGTGGATACCTCTGTGAGATCACTTAGCGATCATGGCCGTTGAAAGTTGTTGAGAAATGTAGGTCTAGCTCATCTTATGTCAATTTTTCAGACAAATTTGAAAAGAAAACCAAAAGAAACACAAAAGCAATATTTTCATATTTCAGTACTTATTCGATTATAACAGATGAACTAGAACTCAAGTTGCATGATTTATAATTGTGTCATGTTAATTTCTGTCATTATTTACTTTTATAGACCCAGTGTTTAAAAATATCAAGTAAAGCATGTGTATTTAAATTCGGAATAAGTTAAACAGACAGTTTTAATTTTTGTACTTATAATACAACTTTACAGCACAACCTTTATAATGAAAAGTTCTCATGTCTACATGTAATAAATTGGTCTGTCAAAAAGTCTGGTTGTTCTTTCATATGCTGCAATAAATATAATTCCTTTTTAGCGACACATATTATAATAAATACACATGTGAATATCATCCGCCATGATTAAAGGGTAGAGTTCCTTCTAGATAACATTTATGTATGGTTTGGCAACACGGTCTATTGGCATATCCATGGGCACAAACTGCGCTGCTCTCATTCCAGATATATTTTTTATCGTTATGAATAACAGTTTTTGTATAAAATTCAAAAAGATTCTTCCAAATAGGATTTAGTGGACTAGTTTAATAATACTGTGAGATATTTGGATGATGATTTTGCTTAAGATAACCAGATTTTCAAAAATTTATAACATGTCAACTTTTATAATATTTATTCATCATTGGTAATTTTGTATTTTGAAAAGGAAATTTAGCCGGAAGAACTTACATTAAATAAACCTAATATCAGTAATGACCGTACTTCCCTTTAAGATTTGTATTTCAAAATTGAACAGGGTATATGCACTAAATTTTATGATTAAAGGGACAATTTATCTTTTCATAACTTGAACTTCCGTTTCTTGATAGGGAGGTGCTCTTGGCCTCTTTGTATGGCGTTCACATTTCACAACTAGTTCGGTTTGTACTTACATTACTTTCTGACTTTAATAATTGCAACATACATGTTACTAGTATTGCAGCAGGGATACAGATATCACAAGCTTCTCAATATTTTCATAAAATTCTCTAAGCGAAAGATTCAATACTAAAATACGGCTGCAAATGTAGATTTTTGATGCGACAAGGGATATCACATCATACATTCTATAAAAACATTACATATAAAGCATATAAAATTATAAAGATCCATTGAATTTCACGGTATCGTTAAACAAACTTATCCACAAAAGGGTATAGGTTCGACGTTGTAGTCAAAACATTAAATCTGATTTTTGTTGGTAGAATAAACTTGTCACTTGGACATACTGGTTTGGTGACATCTCTTGGCTGAAGCTTGACGTCTTATCCTCATCAGGAATCTCACCCTGAGCTTTTCATTAACTGCGAGCATAGAGGCTTGAATTCTTATCATCAGGAATCTCGCCCTGAGCTTGCTTTCAGTAACTGCGAGCAATCATTTAAAAGAGGTATCTTCTGTTTGCATGTTTTTTTATTTAGTTTATTTATTGTAATTAAGTTACTCTCAAGTCGAATTGTGTGAGTTTCTGTTTGATTTTTAGTTCGTCTTTTACTGCTTTTTTCTTTGATTTTTAAATTTGATCACTCACAGGGGGGTAGGGGTTGGAATCCGTCTAAACTAGTTAAACCCCATAAATTGTCACATGTGCCTGTCACAAGTCAGGAATTGTTGCCAATAGCTTGTCTTTGTATAATATACGCTTTTGATTATATTCAGGGGAGACCAGTATTGTTCTACGTATAAAAGTTTTATTTATTTTGGGCGATTTAGAGCTTTTCACAAGGTGTAGTATTCCACTCTTGTTGAAGGCCTTGTGAAGAACTTCCCTTTTCTCGCGGTCTCTCTGACATTTACACAGTATCTTTCCATTTTTATAATTTATTTTTGTTTAGTTAATGCGTACATACAGTACAAAAGTATAATCTATAATTTGGTTTTTGAAAATCTTTAAACATAAGCAATGAAGATTAAAAACCCACGCAAGCTTCACAATAGAGTGTAAAATCTATAAAGATATGCATTTTTCCGTTTTGAATGAAATATATATTTGTTAATGCGAAAACTGTTATTCTGAGATTTGCAATTTGGTCATAGTAGCCAATTTCGTGAGAATACTATATCAGAGCGGAAATCAAGAAATGGTTGAGTCATTTATTCTGTCCAAATATCAACATGGAGGTAAATTAGAGGATATTTTACAAAGTTCTCGACCTATTGGCGCTGAGTAAGAAAATTATTTCTTTAACATCATGACCAAAGCGGATCTACGATTGAATGTTTTGATAAAAATCATAAATAATATTTATTGATATTTATACAAATTAAAATGTGTTATTATATTCAATAAAAGATATCCTTGTAGCGCATTGCACGAAGGTGATAAAAATCAATTTCAAATACATGATGTAAACTTTTGAGAAAGAACTTAATCACTTTGATCAGCCGAGCAAATAGTCTTTAATTATTTTTGATACACCCGAAAAGTAGCCTTACGGTGTAATGCGTCGCCATCTTTTGACAGTTGCGTTACGGATGGTTGGAAGTTAGTGTTACCCCGCCTCCGGCAGGTACATGACTGTTAATTAGATGGGCGGTATATCAGATGTACTGGCTAAAGTTATTGAGACATCACCATAAACACGGTAATTTGCAAACCGTCAAGGTGATGATGTATCAATAAAGGAGATGAAAAGTCATAAATATTATAAATAAAATATGACATGCACATTAAATTTTATGAATTAAACGCCGACAAAAGAATGAAATTGCTTCATAAAGAGTAAAATTGCTACCAAAAAAATAGAGAATCAAAACCACATACTTTGTACTTTACGAACGTTGCACAAAGACAATGTTCATTATACATCCTCTAAAAGCTCAATGTCCCGGGCCTCTTTCTATATGTAACGAGAAAGGGACATGCCGCAAGGATAAGTATGCATTCCAATGAACACCGAACTCCAAGTAACATTAATCTTTTAGTCTAGATTTGTAAAGCTCAGGTGTATACGATTTTGTTCCAGCGTTTCCCAACTTGTGCGCTTGTTAAAACTTAACGACCAGTGCTGATGGTAGAAATGAGATCTGCACACTTCACAAACTGCGATCACACAGTGCAGTACGATCTCTTATCGAGTTTCATTTTTGTATTTACTGGTGTTGAGACCATGTCTTAATATGTCTGGCCTGTGGTGTCGCAGTCTACTTCGGTCAACGTTTGGCCCTTCTTGTTGCAATATACGCCTACCAATTTCTGACCTGTGCATGGTAATGCAGTCCACATCTGGCAAATTCTGGTATTTTGTGTTGCAATCTACTTCTTCTACTAATATTTTCAATTGTGATGTTGTAATCTATTAATTAAAAAATCTGCCATAATGTTGGAATATACCCATGCCAAACTGATCTACCGTCTTACAATTTCTTGTTCGATATCGGTGTGTTAATAAAGAAGAGATGACAGAAAAAATGAAGGGAATCATTCTACCAGCAACGTAGCAATTTATCATGCATATAAAATCTGTCTTTATAATCGACCAAATATTTAGGGCCGTCATATGGTCTTTAATTTAAAAACAAAATGCGGTAAATGTGTTCATGGTACACCCAAGGTAATCGCAAAAAAACTAGTATGTTGAAACTTAAAGACTCACCCTTGTATATTTTTGTTAATATAATATAAAACGTACTAAGTATAAAACTAGTGTTATAATGAATATTTATTATTTGTGAAAAATGCAATAATAATTTGTCATATCCTATCTCGTCTTCTACAAAATACACATAATTACAATTATTAAATTACTTTAACGCTCCGACAAGATTTTTCTGTTTTCTTTGTGCCAATTACAGACAGAAAACGCCACGATTTTGTATCACTACTTCTCCCAAACCAGTAATTATGCACCGTCGAATCCTTATAGTTTTCAGAATTGAATTATCCGGTTTAGTAAAAACAGAAGAGGTCACCATATTGACGCAAAGTCGATGTTTCCTGGCGGGATAATAACAGTATTGGACCATCTCTTTAGTCACTTATCAGATTGTCACCTCGGATTTCTCAGTTACTAATGGTTTTCTCACACCTAAGTCTTAAACTTTCAATAATTCAAGGAAACAACATTTCATGTGTAATATTCGGTTGTTCACAAGATTTGCCCTTTTAACAAATATGACTAATGAACAACCAGAAACAGTAGAAAATTCAAAACGTACAAAAATTAAAATGATAAAGGAAGGCATGGACCTTTTTTATGCGACTGTGTTTAATCCAGACGCGAAATCCCGTTATTGCAAACTGTTAGTTTAATCGGATTGACCAAAAGCAGACATCTTACTACAGGATTAACTGTCATCATCAAAAGACACAATAAATAAATGGAGACAAGCCAACGTCCAACGAGGCAAGGTACAAATCGTAAACAGAAGGAACAAATTATTGAAAAAAGAAATCCGGAAAACAAGTAAGTGGCGACCTTCTAAAATGACGCGGAAGAGAATCCGGTCCACTGCTCGTTGTCAGATATATACTTTCAGATATGGCAGTATAGTGACAGAGAAACCTGAATAAGGTGACATATATAATGGAAACTATTATCACGTGTCGTACATTGCAGTGACAGACAGATAAATGAACAAGGGTTGAGAAACCGGAATGAGGTTCCGTAAAAGTACAAAAGTTGCAATCCTTGACAAGGTACCATATATAAAACGAGTGGTGGTACATCAAGGATCAATCCAGATATATATAGAATGACTGGAATAATGTGCCATAATATAAAATAGTGGGATAAGGGACCATGTATAGCAATGATAGAAAAACTGGGGAAAGGTTCCGTAAATGACCACTGTACACTTAAACTCTCTTTTTCACGACACTGGTCGTGAAGTTTTGACACCTGATTTGGTAACGTGTATTGGTTTATATCAATACTTATTGACAATGTATGACTTTATTTTCCGTTTGCTTTTATTAGATACAAATGAAGGTTATGCGTGTTCTGATATTTGACAAGAATCTACTGAACTAAAGAGTTCATGAGTTATTAATGGGTTCGTGTTTCCACTGAAGTACAGAGTTCACTCATGTTTTTTAAAGGCATCTTGTTTTCACTGAAGTACAGCGTTCACTCATGTTTTTAAAGGCATCTGTTTTCACTGAAGTACAGAGTTCACTCCTGTTAATTAATGGGTTCGTGTTTCAGCTGAAGTACAGAGTTTTCTCCTGTTTGTTTTTATAGTCATCTTCTTCCACTGAAGTACAGAGGTACGTACTGAGGTTTATAAATGGGTTCTTTTTTCCACTGAAGTACAAAGTTCACTCCTGTTTATCAATGGGTTCGTGTTTCCACTGAAGTACAGAGTTCACCCCTTTTCATTAATGGGCTCGTGTTTCCACTGAAGTACAGAGTTCACTCCTGTTTATTAAGGGTTCGTGTTTCCACCTTGGTACAGAGTTCACATCTGTTTATTGATGGGCTAGTGTTTCTATTGAAGTACAGATTCCACTCCTGTTTATTGTTGCGTTAACAATTCTTTGTTACTATCTCTAGAATGCCCCAAACAAATTAAATGTGTATACGTAAAATTAAGCAAATAAAGCATTAAAGCTTACAAAAACATACCCCAAAAATAATTATTGGAAAGACAAAAACCGTTTTCTGACAAAACATTTCCGATGAAAAGATATTCTATAGAAATTAAGAAGCAACGGCTGCAAACAAGCAATTGCATGGAGGCTACAATCGGTCTTAAAACAATTCTACTGAAAAATGATCAGTAAATATCCACAAAACTTTGATTAAGTTTCCAGGTTTTACCAGACTAAATGAAGCTCAGTTTCTTCTTATTTTAATCACGTTTCCCGGGGCTTTGAACACTATCGCCAACGAACTTTCATTTAAACAAGTTCTCGAAAGGCGCACTAGTCTTGATGTCACCAATTAAATGAACCGGAAACAAAGTTTTACTTGTAATGAAACATATTTTCAAATGTTGGAGGATCAACTGTCGTGTATTTTCTGTAGAAACTTAATAAAACGACATTATTAAGACAGAGTTAAAGTGTAGCGGGGTGTTAAACAGCGAATAAATACAAGTCACTCAGAAACATTGTGAAATGAGGCATTAACGATTGGTACTCCCGGGGCAGAAATCATTCTGCACAAATTAAATTTTGACAATCGTTTTAATCTTTTAACGGTCCTGTAAAGTCTCGCGTGGCTTTTGAAATGAAAACATTTTCTAGAGACATATGTCTAAACATTTGGGGCAATAATACAAATTTTGATGTTTTTATTTCATTTGGATCTGTTTAATGTGAAGCAGATAGTCCCATATCGTTCGATTGATATCTGATGTGATACTTAGCTTAGAACATTAACCGATTCTTAATATGTTCTAAACAAAAGCAAAACATTTTGTCATGTTAAAAAATGCAACGATTTTCAGATTAATTGTCGCAGGTCATTAAGTTTTGATTAGTGCCTTCTATCGCATGACAGGATTTTTATAAATCCTTTAAGGAAAGTCGAGATTAAATCAATGTTTTCCTTCTGCCATTAACAAATAAGATGTATGTTTCAATTAATCTGGTTTATTTCTTCATCAAGTTAAAAATATTACAAATAATACATTAAAAATAAAACGAAATATGAATCATTTGTGAATACTTTCCATGTCGTTTGTGTACTTATGGAATGTATTTACTATGGAAATAAAAATGCCATTTAAGTAAATCATAAACTCAAAAAAGCATTTATTAATTCTTCTATGGAACCAGACATTTTATCTAGTAAAAATCCCCTTTTCTTCCAATCGTAATTAAAGAACGTAATGTGAATGATGTCAGGTAACATGTTAGTTACTTCATAACTTTTTAATCTTATAAGATTTGGATAATGATGTAATTATGGTTTGTTTATTTTGCACCCGAAATTAAAAATAAATCTGATAATCTTGAGAAAAAAAAACGAAGCTAAGGTAAAACGCAAATTTTCTTAGACTTTTTCCAGTATTGTGTATAAATATGATGAAGGAGTAATCTGTCAAATATGAGATCCCAACAAAGCAGAAAAATACTCAAATCAACATAGGAAGCTAAATCCCGTGGAAAGGACTTCTACTTCGTGTGGTACATTTCAAAGCCTTTCTGTCATTTTACGGCAAATATCTGAAAAAATATATGTGATAAATTTCATGTCAGATAAGTCTGAAGTCTGACAACTGGGCTTATAAGAATACCCTTAGGGTATTATCTGGTCTACCAGCTGTACCATCCAAACACTGGTTTCTACTATGTTAACAATATGTTAATTATATATTAATGCATTGTACTCTAGTTGCATACCTGTATGTCTGAGCTACTAAATAAACTTCTGAAACCTCTGAAAAAAGTATACCAAGGTCCTTTTAAGAAAAATAATCCTGGATTAAAGTTGAGAATATGATATTCAGTTCGTCAAATGGAATTATCAAAATAATTTTTTGGCTTCGAACTTGAATAACTTTTGATAAACTGTATATATGTTGCCATTAAACTGTGTTTTCCCCTTCTTATCCTCTTTCTATCTTTGTGTTTTCCTGGCTTTCTGGTCTTAACCAAAAACAGCTATGTGCCGATTGTAAACTGAAGAAAATCTAACTAAGGGCTACTTTGCTTCACTTTGAATTGTAAATCATTTAGACAGAAATAATTGTAAACTCTTTACTAAGATCTTCGTTGAATAGACAATTTTAGACCATTTAACACGATAGTTTGAAGCAGTTTTGTTCCATTTTTAAAAGTTTTTCAGGATTTTTTAATTTTATCCCATATTTTTGCCAGACATTTTCAGTTATTATTTAAATTCTAAACTCATGAAATAAGGGAGAATGCTTTATTCTTTGTATTGCACATGGTAGAAGTCCTTCTTGCTAGATTTGACTGTCTATTTAGATTTGTTTGGATACGAGTACTCCATTTTCGCTGCCTTACTGTGTTACGGGTGAAAGATTATTCCTTTAAATGCACAAATAGCATACCAAAATCAACTACATATATTCAATAATGTAAACTTGTATTTTCAAACAAATTATTATTAAAAAAATAACAAAATTCCTTTTAATAATGCGAATACATATAAGCAATACCTTAAGCAGAAATTTGCTGTTATTTCGGAATGTCCTTTTGGTGAAAATTTTACTGAACAAGTATGAAAAGTAGCAAAATATACGAAAACAGCATTTGAAAGCTATGGTCATGTAAATTTTTTTATTATGTATATTCAAAGACATATTAATCTCAAAACTTAAACATAATAGGCGGAAGCGACAAACTGTTCATCATTTTCTGGAAACATTTGAAAATTTATCAAAATTAGTCTTTCTATAGTGATGTACTTGGTAAAGTGCTTTCAACTCATTGTTTGATAGTGATAACGCTGGTATATGAATAAAATAGTATAGTTGTTCGAAATCAAGCGCTATACGTCAAAAGAACTCCTTTTACATTTAACTATAGGTTTCTTTAAAAAATTCGATAGATATTTTGTGACCATTGAAATTTCGGTTCTTATGTTATTTTAGCCATGTTTAGGTAAAATGTCAAGTATACCAGACCATATATTCACAAGATATATTGTACGAAATGTACGAAATACATGTAGAAATATCTACAAAGCCTTAGAGTACGATTAAATCTAATGAAGTTTACTAAGATTTTATGCCCACTCCGTTACAAAACATATAATACAAATATTTTGCTATGAAGATGAACATTATCCATTTTATCAGTGTGTGCAGAAAGAGAACAACCAAAAAATCCAATACTTCTCACTGTCTATTTGATTCCACCTTGAAATGCTTAACCTTTTGGACTAGCCTAGTAAACCTTTCATATTATTCTTTGAAATTTAAAGTTCCATAAAATAAACTAAATAATGAAAATTTAACTTGTCCCTTTTGGCACCTATATTTACAATTTTATTGTGACTTTTCTAAAGTTTTAATTTAGCTTTACAATACCACTGTTTGATCGTCACGATTTTTGACCATGCATTGAATCTTTATTGACTTACTCTATCTGATGATTTCCCGTATTGGGAGGCTAGATGACTTTTGTCATCTGAAGAGCATATTCAGCTTCCTTTTAGTTAACTGCGAGCTTTTACTGAGGAAGTAATTCCTTTTACATGTTTAGATTTAATAATATTATTGCTACGGTAATTTTCTGGATAAATTGAATATGTCCTTGTATGATTTTAACTGCGTTTTCAAATGATATTATTTGAAATATTTCACTTTTGGTCACGAATAAAAGAGGCATTGTTTGTTCCAACAATAGAAATTTACCTAGCCGCGCCTCCGCCCGTCCCAAGTCAGGAATGATGATCATTGGGTAGTCCTCGTGGCGTTTTTTTTTAAATCCTTTATTTATTGTTATTAACATAAAGGTTGTCATTTAATGTGGACGGTCTTGAGCTCGTGTAATGAGGGAGATTCCAATTTTGTTGACGACCTTTGTGGCGATCTCTAGATTTTGAACGGTCTCATCGGTTTGAACGGTTCCATCTCCATGACATTTACTCTAACCTTATTGCTGCAACCATGATACATCGAATCAAAGTTGCAATCCTCCAACCTTAAATTTTTATAATGGGCATTATGAATTTGTTGATTCTTATGGTATCAGTGCATCTTAGTAAGATTAAGACGTGTTACTTGCAGTTAATAGTCACGGTTGACCTTTCTCAGATGGGCGTTGACCCAGATCGTTTGTACCACAGGGGCTGCAAACTTGAAACAAAGTATTTCACCCTTCCAGAGAATCATGTTGTTTTATAAAGATGTTCATCGTAAATCATCTGTTCGTTTGTTTTTTTTTTTTTAGTTTTCATAAATATCAAGTTTGTGTTTTTGTGTTTGTGTTGTCTTTGTAGAATATGCGGATCTCTCACATATGTGTTAGACTTTCTGCTTACAGCATATAAAATAAAGACAATGGGCGCATTCGGATATCCACCTACGGATACCTTTGGGTAACCCTAAGGTTGAACGCCACCATAGGCGAAGCATTTGTCCATGTTTTTCC
>JARWCS010000002.1:1504777-1518423 GCA_034783895.1 Geukensia demissa
CCCTTGAAATAACCTAATTTTATCAAATTTGAGGTTTCCGTTCAATAACTTTTGAAACCATTGAAGGAATGATTTCAGATTTGGATATTTTGTTGAGGACCACTAAATACAGACAAAGTTCAAATTAAGGATGCTTCACTTTTGTTGTTCCATAACCTTTGGCGGGGGCATCTGTGTCCCATGGACACATTCTATTCTAAGTTAAAAAATTGTGTAAACTATTATGGTGCCATTTTTTTTTTACCAAAATAATAAAGAAAATTTAGGATATTGAAATTACATGTATTTAGTTTTGGTAATGAAGCAATAGATATATTCCAATAAAAATGTATTACACTGTACATTCAGAGAATAATGTAATCCATATACACATAAAAATACTTTCATGTGTTTAACCTGTTAATTTCACATGATTTTAACCTTATTGGGGCAAATAAGACTGTGCATATTTCATATGATATTTATGTGAAGTGAATTTCATGTAAAACTCGTGTGAAGTTCACATTAATTTCATGTGAACTTCGATAAACATGAATTTCATGTGAACTATATTTGCCTTTATATAATTAAAATTGACCATTTGAAGTCAAATTTGTGCATTTCTTACAAATTTCTCCTTTTGTATATTCAAGAAACATCAACATATTTATTACAAGATGTAAGTTGTATAAATTATTCTCCGTATTTCATGTTTTTGTCTTTAGTGAAGTTTGTTATTGCTTGTGCACAAATTTATTTTCCCAGTCCTGAGGGCAGAGAAAATGGTAAAATTTTTGAAAGTTCTTTGTTTTGACAAATTTTATACTGGTTAAGCTGATTATTGCAGATGTATATGTACAAAATATAAGATTGAATTTGTGCTGTCGTACTTTAAAAATATAGCATAAATCAGTCATCTACTTTAGGATTTAGGTCCATTAATTTTCTGGTATGAACAGTAATTTGACAAGCTTGTTTTTGAAGAGTAGACCTACAAATTGCCCAATTTTTTAACTTTGAGTACATTTGATTCCATCATCCATTTTCTGTGTGATAATAGTATTCCATTCAGCTGTTTTGTTGATAATAAAACTTAATCTTGGCTTTCTGACTACAAATGCAAAATTTTCATAATATGACCACAGGCACTTGTCTCAGTGCTATATCTTTTTTCTGAGACAAGTGCCTGTGTTTATGACCTAGCAGGGCGGAGGTTTTCCTATGCATTTGGCACCAGCAGCAATACTTACTATTTAAATAATAGAAAACAACCATCATACAATAGATACAAGAAAATACAGTTTCTAAAAAGGTATTAATATCTTATTAAATTATCCCTCCCCCATTGCTATTTTGCTAAAGTAAATTGAAATTTTTAAATTTAGACTAAGATGTTTTCTTTTTAATAATAAAAAGCTACTTCTTAAAATATTACAGAGAGAATTGAACATGTCTAGTACTGCAGTAACTTTATACCTGAATACTATAAGCATATTTTTGTGATATATAGCATGTCTTAACTTTTTTCCTCGTTTATTGAATAAATTTTTGCTTAAGGAAATATTGCATATTGGCTTTTAATTGAAAGTTTAATATAAAGCAATTTAACAATTTTGTTTTGTACATATTTGTTAAATTAATTTACTTCCATATAGGAAATTATTAATATGTTGCTACATTTTATAACTAAAGAAAAACACCATTTTAGAAATTATAATAATGCAAGTTTTGCACAAAAAAATGCAAAATGCAGCAGAAAAGTTAAGTAAATAAATCAGTACGGTAAACAAATAAGTAATCCTTGGACACACAAACAAAATAGTATTTAACCACACAAAATATGACTAAATATTTATGTTTATTATTATAAATTGGACTTGATGACCTAAGTTTAGTGTAAATATTTAAACAATGACCATTGGCTGACTGCCATCGGGTAGAAATAGATTATATACTTACCTTTAATCTACCTGTCAGATGTCTTAAACAGCCCTGTCTTTTTTTTCATTGTAAATGCAAATTTTTGAATTTTGATATCCTTCATCAACATAATCAGAGCCAATAACTGATTTGACAGATTACAAAATTAAGATATCTCATATAAAAAGCTACAGGTTTACCATGTCCTTAAATGTCCTCAAGGAGGAGTTAACCTGTCATTTATTGGTTTTTCACCATTTGATTGGCTGGTAGGAGAGAAATGCACTAAACGACCCAGTCTACATGCTATGTTTACTAAAACAGTTATTGAGTACTATGTAAACCCCATTTATGAGTGGAGTGTGAACCGAGCTGAACTGTGTCCTAGTTTTATGTGTATTCCACACCACATTTATTTTTTACTCGCACATTAACAATGACATTGGCCACGACAATAGTATTGGGATAAATTTGATTTGATTGTGAGAAGACATTGACTTTTTATCCAATGTGGATTTATAACTGGTTGATAAAGCCAGTCGATAAAAGTGTACATGTTTTCTGACGGTATGTTCACGGATTACAATGGACATGGACATGGTCCTATTCACCATGGTCACCCAGGGCACCACCCGGGTCACCATCATGGTGTCATGCAGGGTTATGGAGGTCCGCCACCTCCCCCACCCCATCACCACCCAGCCCAATATAACCCTTACATGAGACCGAGGGTTGATCAGACCAGTGACGTTTTCACCTGTCTTTTTGGGGACCTGTTTGTAAAGTGGTAAGTGTCATAATGATTGATATGAAAATGACGTGTTGTCAACTTTCACATTAAATTTTTGTTTTTTAATTGTTTTTTAACATGTATTGAGTTAGAATAACATTTGGTTTTTATTTAATCTATTGTGTCATTCTCTCATATACAATAAATAAGTTGTTTTATTTAGTTCATATGTATTAATGTTACTTAAAATTACCATATCTAATATTTCTTTAATATAAATAATAAATAATGGTAGCAGTATATTTTTCTTAATTAAGGTCCTAATTTTCTTTGTTTGGGCAGTTGTTTATATTAGAATAATTTAAGGAAAGTTAAATATTTATGAAAAGCAACATTTTCTCAGCAATATTTGGGATGGTAATCTATCTTGACTTATTAAATTGTTATTCCAGGAAAAAGTTAACAGTGTAATCATTTTTTAGAATAAACTAATGTCATGTTCTGTTTCCTTCCTTTTTGGCCTATTATCAGTCAGGCTTGGTTTTGATACTTTATCTTTCCCTCCTTTTTGGTATTCTATCTTACATTCTTATGAATAGTAGTATATCATGTACTTTACAAGAGGACAAGGGCTATAAATATTTATTGTAAAATTACTTCTTAACCTTTTATGACTGGAAAGTACAGATGTATGAAAATCTCATTTTCTGGCAAAATCTGTTCACCCCATAAAATTTAAACCTATTAGCCTAAGGAAACTTGCTGTTTAATGGGGAGCTTTAGTATTACAATGGGAATTATATTTTGCTAGACATTTACTAAAAAATATCAAGCAAATTTGCAGTTGATCAAAGAATTTCCATGAAGATTTGTGCTAAAATACCCCGAAGGTGTTTTGGAGTTGAAAATTCCTTTGTTATTTCCAAAATAGTTGGAAATTAAGATGTTAGTATCATAAATATTTGGGAAAACTGTTTTAATGAGTAGAAATGTTATTGACTTTAAAATAAATAAAATTAACAAGATGAGAAAAGTGTGAGTACTTACGGTAAAACATTTTTTAAAGAATTTTTCTGTGGAATTTTGGCTAATCTAAAAGTAATTTGGATTAATTAGTGATTTTGAAAATGTGCAGTTAGATTAATGATACCCAAAGTCCTAAGATTTTACAGGTGTGGATGTTGACTACTTAAATTCAAGTCTTTTTATAAGAAGCCCGTGAATTGAATATTTAAGCAATTTAATTTATTTAATGCTAATTATCATAAAATCATACAGTTTGCAGATGTTACAAGAAATGTATCATATGTTTTATAAAGTTTACAGAAGGGCAGATAACTCTCCTCATAGTCATAAAAAATGTAACTATCCCACATCCTGTTGGAAACATAAAAATAAACTTTGCTAGATTCAAGAAAAGATGTTCTGAGTTTTTATTATCAATGTATAGGAGTGAATACATTTTGTAGTTGACTTGTAAATCTGTAGACTGTGTACTGATATTGCCGGAGGGGACAAGAAATGGCGACTTGATACACATTTAACACTTATATATCTGACAGCTTTAACATGTACCTTTTCTTGTACATAATAACACATGACAACTTCTATATATCATACAGTAAATACACAATTATAGCTGACCAGTGCAAAATTTAGAAGTTCAAGGACCTTGTACCAAAACATAAAAAAGTAAATTTAAGATAGAATTTAAACACAGTTACCGCCCTATTTTATTTTCTTTCCAGAAGAGTGTTAGGTTTGTCAATACAAAAATAGGGGAAAAATGGCTGATCACCTTAAAAGATTGGTGACATACATGGATAATTGCTAGTATTCTAGTTGTCCAAAATATTGTACAATTAAGGTGCATTTATTTATATAGTACAATATTTTTATCATACTCCCCTGCAACTAATTTTAACATTTGATTATGTAACATATTGTATAACATACAACATCCATCCTATTTGATGGATGCATCTAACATTTTGGATAAGGCAAAATTTTTAAGTGAGTTGGATAAAAATATTTGATCATGTAAATGTTCCATATAAAGTGGTTTACCATATCAAGTTTGAATTTCAACAAACTTGCAGAGCTTCAAGGACTTTCCCAGGGGTCAGAAATTAATTCAAATTATAGGAGCCAATCTTTAGTGAACATTCCAATGTATTATTTTTCAATAAATATATTTTGTTTAATATAAAGTCAGACCAGATTTTTATAATAAAATTTGTTGAGCAACACATTGTATATTTTTTACATTCATGTGCTTAAAAAAGAAGTACTTGTGGGGGCAGAACTTCTCTTACTAGTCATACATATTGAAGGATGATTTTTTACATGATTATTTAACTGTGAATTTAAAATGACTAAAATGAAACCTATGTCATCAGCTCTTATGAAAACAATGATATCATGTAAAACCATGTCAAGGGTATCTTGTCATCATAAATTTTAATTGACAATTTTATGCAGGGGAAGTTTTATACAAGCAGATCATAAAAATAGTTTATATCAATAAAAGAGTAATATTTTACAGTTATTTATTTCTTGAATAATGTTGTTTTCACGTCTGATAATATTGCTTAAAAAATTACAAACATAAAATTTTGAAATTAATTATTTTGAGGGGAAATTTTGCAGAATTACTTGGTATTTCTTCAAGGGAGTGTCACTTGACTGTTCTTATTGAAACTGTCTCAACAAAGTTACCAAAAAAATTACTATACCATAAATTTTGTGCACATCATGCAGACTGCTACATTTATCTTTAATCTTTTTTTTTTGTATAAGACCCTTTTCTTGTTAAATTAAAAATTGAAGAAATAATTTTTACACTTTTCATGCTCAAGTTAAATATATGTATTAAAATAAAATGTATTTCATATTAATAAAAGTATCAATAATAATCCAAAGAAAAGTAAATGGGCCGCCAGGAAATGATAAAGGTGTTGTTGAAAGCTCGTCTTTGACGATCCATGATGTAGAAACATATCATTGAGAATTCATAGCTAATCCGCTTACACAGCAATCACCGTGAAGCATGGTCTCGGGGCCTTTATTCTGTGATATGAAATTTTGGTATAAGCTCAGTCAGTGGTCTTTTGAGATAAAACTCAATTCATTATAAAAGACAGGATGAAGAAATTTCTTTTTGTCAATAAGTATTGAAAGAATTCCTCCCTGGTTATCGTGAAACATTTCAATCAGAAAAACAAACCTTAGTTCTCTATCATTGGGAGGATATGTTAATTTGATTCTCCTGTCAAAGATTACTTTATCAATATGTTAATGTTATTTTCAGCAAGATTAAACAAATATGGAAATCTTTTATGAAAAGTCAGATTTATTAATATTGAGTAACAGTATTCGTAATACTATACAAAGTTTCGCTCCAATCCAAAGTGATCCTTTGAATTTTAAACTTCTTTTTGCAAGGCAAAATATGTATGTTCCCTGACAAAATGTTTGACTTTTTCAGTTGAATGTGATTCCTTTACAAGTGTTTAAAATATATTAAAATAATGCTATAAAATCATCTTCGTCTTAGTTCACGTAGTTCTCAACTTACTTTCCAGTGCAATAGTACTACGAAGTTACTTGTAGTTTAGTTAGTAACATTACCTCCGATTTAATTCTGTATGCAAAACACATGGTAGTAAGAAGATTTGAATATAATCATGTTATGAGTAAGAATATTTGACTATATCCATCTGGTAATAAGATTTGACTAAGCACATGGTAGAAAAAAGTTGTAAATAAAAAAAAATTGGACTGAAAAAATCATTACTAGTAAAAAGTTAAAAATAAGAAGATTTGACTGTTAGCTACAATGCCTAGTTAAATTTCATGTGAAAAAAGCACATATAATTTAAGAAGTTGTGAAAATTTTCTGACATTAAATTTTAATCAGGCCTGAATGAACGTTGAATCCAAGATATTTATGAATTTGAGAAAGAAGTTTGACCAGGCTACAACCTTAGAAGATTTTCCTACACAATCCTGCTGTCTTATTAAACCCAGTAATTGAGCTGTTTCATCTGGATTACCACTATAAATTTCAATGACAGTTTTAAAAAAATCATATAAATCTGCCCAGGAGGAATACCAAAAATTTACAAACAGTGTTAAATCGGTCTTAGTTTTGATCTACTTTTTTAAATTGTTAAAACTGTAAAGTTGTCATTTATTTCTTATTTTTATGCTCTTAAAACTAACATACAATTTTTTGCTGCATAATACACAATACTAGCTTATTTGCATTTTCGTTCCAGTTCTATGGAATAATTTTCATGAGAAATAAATCATTTTATCTTAATCCTCACATCATATAAAAAATATCAATAGCGGATAAATGAAATTTTCAATAAATTAAGCGACGGGGAAATATTTTGCTTCCGTTTTTCTAGGTATTTTCAAATCTTGATCGATTTTCTCTGAAAGCCTTTAATGGATTCCTCTTTCAGTTAACCAAATGAGCATAGGACCGGGATATGTTTTAATTTGATAATCAAGTAATATCAAGTGTTCTCTTTAAATTCCATATTTAGTGACAAAAATTGAATTATATTGTTACATGTCTTGTTTTTAATGCATTTAATTTTATTCAGACATAAACCAATTTAAAAAAATAAGGTTAAAAGAACAGTCAAGATGGCAGTAAATGTCTAGGTGTTGGCCAGTTGCATGGGTGCCAGTGATTACTGATTTTCCGTAATTGTCACAAATGTTTTACAGTGTAATTGAAGACATACAGATTTAGCCTAGTACTGCCCAGCTGTTAGTTTTAATGCAAGTAATGTTGCCCATTTGCCAAACAGGTTAAGCCTAATAGTTTATCCAGTATCCAGTACACAGAAGACAATATATGGGTTAGACTTGTGTTAAAAAAGTTTTTAAAAGTACCTACACCATAGGCCAGCTAAATTATATGTCAAAGAAGCTCAAGGATTACTGCAGGCAGCTTTATTTATACACCATGTGTGTGATAAAATTGTTGATAGCAGATGTTATAATACTGTAACCTTGTCTGGTGACAACCCAAAATATCCTGATCTAATCTGTTTTATAAATCATGTTACGTGCCATGGGTCATCACCATTGTTAACTTTTTGTATGACATATAACATGTACATGTATATTGTACATGTATTGTGTGCTCTACTTGTCATATGATGATGCCCACAGTTCCTTGATAGGACAATAAAGATATACACAAGAGATACCAGTAATTACTTTGTTACCTCTTTTGGGCAAACAGAAAAATGAACTTTAAGGAATTGGGTCTTTGAAGGAGGTTGTTCAGTTATGGAGAACACATTTGAGGGTGCCAATAGTGGTTGATCTTTCATGTGCTCTATTTTATTTATTTTATTGGAACAAGTGACAAGTGTCTTAAGACAGTACTTCTTTATCATGTTTATATATTTTGGTAATTTGAACATCCAAAGGACCAGTTACAGGGCTATTCAAATTATTGAGGCATGAACAACTGCAAAAAACCCTTAATTGACTGTAAAAGAATGTCCAGCTACTGTGGTCTTTATTTTAGTGACCAAAGTTTTACTATATATGAAGATTATGTGAATTGCCTTTATTTTTTTACTTAAATACTGAAAACAAAGAAGAAACCAATGTTTTTTAATACTTATATAGCATATACAAATTGGATTGTTCATTTTAGACTAATCAAGACAAAGTTAGTGTCCACATTTTTTTCTGAAGCACATTCCATAATTACAATTCTCTCCGATATCAGTCTGATTGCCATATCGGTGAGGGTGATCATGTAACTTTTCATAGCCATTGTTAACTATTTCATTGAAAATCTTTGTGTGGCTGCTCAGATAGGGTTATGTTTTCAGGGTCTGTATTCACTAAAATGATCGTATCAGTCGCCAGAGTGACAGCTCTATGGTGTTGATATTGTCAAGTTAATTTCTTGTAGTTCTCCGAACAAGGAACGTAAATTGTTTGACTGTATAATTTTGTATTATTATGGAGTCGTAGAGTTGACATCCAGTCGAGATATATGTCCATTGTATAGCCAAGCAGGTCATCAAGTACGTTGGTCATTCAAGTGTAAAAAATAACAAGTCAAATCCTAAGGTGATCAAAAATCCATTTCATTCCTGCGTTTTATCACCCTATGTATCTAAATAAATATTTATGCTTATTTAAAAGGCAATATTGATATTCTTTCAATTTAAACGTACGTGAGGTGTCATCCTAAATACTATCTACCAAATTATAATTTCCATTTTAGTACTGAAGGTTAAAATAGTGACAAAGGATGCAAGAAGTAAATGAGTAAAGCGTGATTGATTTTAGATTTTTTACCCATCTGTTAACAAAATGCTTGTCATGATCAGAGGACACTGTATGGGAACAGTGGGCAGGCAATGAGGGCAAGTCATTTTGCAAACTGGGTATTCAGTAAATGGATTACACCAACAGATGACTCTCGTTTGGTGACCCTACTGCAATCAGTTCTGTTTGCTCTGTTGACGCATGTTTGAGAAGTGTTACTAGAGTGTGGATTTTCAATCAGTTCTTTTTGCTCTGTTGACGCATGTTTGAGAAGTGTTACTAGAGTGTGGATTTTCCCAAACAAGACATCACAAAGCAATTACCTTATAGTGCAATTGGGACACCAAGTCGGTCAGTCACTGTTGGGCATAATCAATTAGAACCAGAGAGCTGCAGTAATGCAGAACAAACTTGTTACTTTGATTTTTCTTATTGGTTAGTTCTGAAATTTGTCTAATAAAACAAGGACCAGCAAGTTCCTTGTTTTATGTGTCATTATTACACAGGGCTTTTTTGTATCCAGATTTAATTAAAAAAGACCAATAAACAAAAATCAAAATGATAAGCCTGCTCTACAACCATTGTGTTGGTCCATCAGAATATCCAGCATATCGGCGAGAGATTTGTTACTTGGTGAAGATAGAAAAACCATGATTAGACTCACTTTTGTATTATTGTAGTTTGAACAGATCAGAAACGAGTACAGCTTTTCTCTCAGTATAACACAGAGGGCAGTTTACATACAAAATATTTACTTTCTTGAAAAAGTTTTCTTTTCTTTAAATTAAAAGCAAATGCTTAAGTTTATATAACCTAGTCCTTTTATTTGGGTTCTGGCTGAAAGTACAAATTAACACAATATTGACTGAGAGGTTTTATTATTTGCCTGAGATTGGAAGTTATAATTTTGCTGCTTCTATTTGATGAATTTTTTAGCGGGAAGTATACACAATTGACTTTATCATACTATTGTAGATTATTTTGTTCCTTGTTCATATTGACTTTTACCTAGGCAAACAGTTAATTTCAATTATGTTATGTATATGAAGTATAAGTAAAAATCGATATTTTTTTTCAGAAGGATAAAATATGTTGAATTGTTACACTCAATAAAAATGTTGACGTCAGCGATTTGAATCAGTCGTTGACAATTTCCTGTTAATGTTGGTCATTATAAAAGTTTGAAGCATGTATGTCATCAGCAACAAGTAGGTTATTTTGACTAAAAATTAAAAAATCAATAATTTCTGAAGGAAGTGTTTGGCACTTAGTAAAGTAGCCATGGGATTAGTAGAAAACAAATCTTGTATTAGGGTTAGTATTCCTTCTTTAAACACCACAATTTCTTTAATTGCAATGGAAGTTGTCATAATTTTCTGGATGTTAAAACAAGCCTAACCCTTTAAAGGTACATTACCTCTTTTGTGATAACATTTTAAAGGACATAAGTACAAAATATACAAACAATTTTTCTCTGTAAAATCTTGCACAAAACTTGGAATTTCCTCTGATCTATTAATATGTTTGGGTGGAACAAGGTTTATTGTTTGAATTTTTTTTTTGCAAAAACTTCCAACAGATCAGCACAAATTACTGTATTATTGTAGTAAAGCTAGAAAATGTACTGAGTGACCTATCCCATGATTCCACAGGTAAACATGATGAATCATATCTCGGTGGTTTAAGCTTCACTGTGGGCAGAATAACTTGATATTACAATGGTCCTACTGATAGCACGATTAATTTTTACATTTGGATAGTTTTCATCAATATCGTTCACGATATATAACTCAGTGCCGATCACTCGATTACGTTTTTTCCCTTGGACAAAACAGAGTTATCAGAGAAACTGTTTAAGATAAGATATGGTTTGACAAGGGTATAGTTGACCATTGTATCCTATAGAACAATGACATTCTACAGCTGTACAATGTAAACAATAGTCTGTAAACATACATAGGCGTTCAGAAAACAAGTACCAAAGTTGTAGAAGGTGTGGAGGCGATGGAAGACCTGATCTGTAGTGTTAACAGCAATTTCTAAATCTATATATCAAAAGTACCGAAATTGTAGAGGGTTTGAGCAGAGGAGGACAAGGAAAGCCCAAAACACCTACGTCCATGGTTGGCAAGAAAATTTTGTCTCAACATTACTCAAGTTTTAAAGGGTGAATTTAAGTGAAAAACCAAAACAATTGCAGGTTGAAATACAAGTGCTCTGGTAGAAATTTCATTGTTACTGCAAAATATATCCCAATAATTGAAGGGGAAAATGTAACTTGTAATAATTAATAGTTTGGAGGGAGTTGCACTGTTTTTGTTAATATGCAAAAATTGAAAAAGGAATGGATTTGCAGCCTTTTCTTGAAGCTCAAACATGAAACAAAATAGTGAATGAAACATATTCTTATCATTTTTATCAGTTTGAAAATACTGAATTATTTGGCATTTTATATTGAGCTTTTTTTATTCCTGTATTTGACTAGACAATCCATCCAATTCTTATTTATAGTCTTCTTTTTTTCTTAATGTATGAAAATATAAACTTATAGAAACATTTTAATCACATAAGAAAGCATGGAATAAATTGGAAATAAATTGTTCTGATACCCATTATAATTGTATGAAAGATCTTTGGCTATATTTGGAGGTGTAATTAAAATCATGAGAAATTTTTATATTTTAATTTTCTTACAGTATTAAAAATTGGTGTGTTATCATAACCTGGCATCTTATATTTTAAATGAAAAATTTGGATAGAAAATGAGTTATTAAATTACTTTAAGTGTAATTCTCTTGTCACAGTAGACATATAGATTTTTAAATACTTAATGAATATCAAATTATGATTGCCTTGCATCAAGTTTCCAAAAAACAAATTAAAGTTATCAAAGCTTTCAGCCCTGAGGGTCAGTTGTGGTGTGTATTCAAAATCCAAAATAATGCATAATCATTTTGAATTGTCATGTCAAATTTATATCCAAATTTCTTAAGATAGTGTGAAAATATAACGCTGCATTGAAACACAGGTCAACATTCCAAGACTTTTAGTTCAGCTCACCTGCAACTATCAAAATTCAAAAGTATTGAGCTGAATAGTTCCATAAACCTTTGATTACAGCAAACATTCAGAATTATATACAGCAAGGGGTATCTTTTCAAAATGTAACAACAGACATGGCTCCCCCAAATGTTTTTTGCTGTGGCAGATTCCAAAAAAAGTGTGAGGGCTTGAAATTAAAGAATAGAAATACTTTAACCAATCAAAGCATGGGCTCTTCTAGAATTGTCTCACTTGTTTGGATGTCTGACTTCTAGAACGGGTACAACTTGACATGGTACAAATGCCATCTGTTCTTAAACTTTGTTGCTTTCTCATCACTTTGTTAATCTTCTAACAAAATAAAGCTAATTTGTGTAAGCTGATAATTTCTTCCTATTTTTTCTGTACCTTCACATGACACAGTCTAGAGCTTCAAGTCAGTTTTTTTTAACCAATTAGACTATGTTTGTGTATTATCCTGATTACAAAATGGCAGTCAGATGTGATGGCATATAATAAACTGGCATGGATCACTGGGGTCTATATTAATATCACCCAATTATATTTTATGATTATTTC
Source organism: Geukensia demissa (assembly GCA_034783895.1). Taxonomy (NCBI): domain Eukaryota; kingdom Metazoa; phylum Mollusca; class Bivalvia; order Mytilida; family Mytilidae; genus Geukensia; species Geukensia demissa. Next base: position 1,517,343 of record JARWCS010000002.1, read on the forward strand.
TAAACCATATGTTGAGGGTATAGTTACCTGCACAGGAGGAATTTCTCAGTTATTAGATAGTCTTAAAGTCTGTTTTCGTCTTTACATCTTTTTAATTGATCTGGCATAAAACTTCCTCATTCTAATGGTTTTTACCTCTTGGGTATTTTTTTGGTGAACCGAAGCCCTGTATACTGAACATCACAGTAATAACAACACTTACATTGAAATAAAGTTTATTGACCTTGTGCTGAGGTTTATAAATTTTTTAGCATTGACAGGATGACAGACAGCATATACTGGACAACATTATTTAACTATAAAATAGATCTTATTGAACAGGCAAGTTATTGCTGGTCAAGCACAGGTACACACACCAGTTTGAAAGAAAATAAAAGAAGTACAAAAACAAATCCAGTGGGGTTATAAATTGTGCTGTCTGAACTTTGAGCTTTTCTTTAAACCTGTTGTTAAACTTTTTTGTGGAGAGGAATAAAATCCACACAAAATTATGTTTCCAGATTGTTGTTAGCTCTATAAATGGCCTAGCATTGGGCAAATTAATGAGCCAAAAAAGTTTAAGTTACACAAAGTGTAATTTGTCAATTTTTCTGGGGGAATTTTCAATTCTGAATTGAAATTTATTTTTTTCGTATATTTCATACAATGTTGTATACAAATATTTTTTACATAGTGTACATAGTGTATATGGTGTCTTGCCTGTGAAAAATCATTCTGAATTTTCCAGATTTTTTCAAAAATCACAAACTTTATAGAAATGAACGGCAACCCTATGTAGTGGTGTGTCTTCACAGGTGTATATGTTAAACTTTCTAAAGTTTGTAATTTTGATTGGTTTCCTATATGGTCTATCTAACTCCAAAATCTTTCTAATATATCACAATTAGATTTGAAGTCCATGCATATACACACATTGACAAATGTTGCAATTTCATATTCCTATATGCATGACCTCTTATCAGCAGCATTTGAACCAAAACATACAAAAGGAATTCGAAGATACCAAATCGTTAAGTCGGAAGACAGACAAGACCATGGCCAACAAAATGAAATGAAAGACAAACATAGAACACACAACACT
>JARWCS010000002.1:1520365-1537889 GCA_034783895.1 Geukensia demissa
ACTCCTGCTCCACTAGTGGCACCCGTCATGTTACTCAGTAGTCAAAGCCGGTGTATAGTCACAATCGATGTTAGTCAGAAAAAGAAGTACTCATATCCAAACAAATTGATATAGTCAAATACAGCCGGGTTTTCTATCATGTACAATACAAAAATAGAAACCTTTCATAATTACAAGGGTTTAGAATTTTAATGAATGTCACAAATTTTATGTTGTACAATATATGCTAAATTTCATATCCCACAACTGTGTTTGGTGAAAATTCCTGGGACCTCTTGTTTACCAGCAGTGATATCGACCCTTGTTGCTGGGGTTTTCAAGTGAAAACCAAGTCTTATCATAGGAATAGGTTAGATGTCACCAGATGAAGAGTAAATTCATGGAAGCTCTACATTTAGAAGATTAAATTGGTTGTTTTTTTTTTTGTCTAATTGATATCTTTACCTGATGGGATGGAGTGAACAGTAAAAGTCATAAACTCTTATTTATTTTCAGGTACTTGAATGCATGTTGGAAAGATATGGCTTACATCTTTCCTATATTGTAACTTGCAAATTCTCTGATTGTTATCATCAGTATTCATTACATCATGAACTATATATTTCATTAGGTCATGGAAGTAACTAGAAATTCTTCAGATTTGACTATCTTCCCATGTTTTTGTCCCTAGCATGTGGGATGAATGTAATCCTGAAAAACACTTTACAGGCAGTCAAATTAGGCTTTTGAATATTTTTATATAAACCAATGTGTCTTTCTGGCAAATATTTCATCTTCTTTCTTTTAAATATTTGCAGTGTTATAATTTTTCAATGAACAATTGAATGAGGAAATGTTAGAATTTACTTGGTAAATTAGCCATTTCATTAAAAAAACCAAAAAAAACAACTATTAAAGTGTACAGCAATAAAATTGCATGCAATCTGCAAATGTTATTACTTTTGCAATATTCTTTACTCAAAGTACAGAAAGCTAAACTGATGGCCCAATTTGAAAGTCAACATGAACAAACAAATGTCATTGTCTTCAGATTTAAAATGGATTTAGCCTTAAGTAATAGAAGGTAATCTTCGTCATGCTTTTAAATGACAGAACTAATAGGTAATAAACAACTAATTTGTCATCACCGGAATTCTTGTCTATTACACCTATATTGCAATTTAAAGAAGATACGCATTTAGCAAAATACGAAAACCCATAAACTTCATCAGGTGTAAGAAAGATGTGTATACTAGAAAAAGCTAATTTATTTATTTTAATGGAATTCTTATCATCCAGATGTGGCAGAAAAAAATCCACCACAATTACATAAAACTTTACTTTCATGTGAAAGCAATTTAACATTCAGAGTTAATTCTGTACTTGATGAACTCAGTCGTTTTCCATACAAATCTAGGAACATTTACTTGGTTTAATATTCTCCTCTGAAATAGATAATATTGAAAAGTCAATAAAAATATAAATAGATAGTTGTCAAATTTTATGGAGTCTTCTAAACAGGATACAAGAAATAGTGTTAAATATTCAGTATTGTACTTTAACATGCAGTAAATCACTGACCTAGGAGTGTGAAAGGTATTTATATTATTGCCAATACTTGTGGCTTTAATTGAAGTAGGACACAAGTTCAATCGGTACATTTTTTGGCTCATAGCAAGGGAGATAAATGCAAGTGTTTGGTAGTCTGAAGTTCATTCCCAATCAGCTGTTTAATGGAGATGAGCCCTCAAGTTTTCAATACAATGAGCCCTCAAGGTTCAATATAATTTTTTTATGTATTTATCGATATGGATATTGATAAAGGCTTTCAATATAGAATGTGTTTGAAGTATTGTAAAATGGCAGCTCAAAGTCTTTGTTTTTTGGGGTTTTTTTAGTAAAGACAGCTGGAAGGTAGTCAGCCATGCATCTTCCAAAGCCCTTTTTTTTTAAGTGTCAAACATGGACAAAGATTTGACTGTCGAAGTGATATTTTTTACCAGTTTAATGATACCCCAGATGTAAACAGAGGAAACAAATGAAGTATAATGTTCGATTAATTTTTCTGAAAAAAGGCAAAATGAAAAGTTGAAATTTGCTATTTTTGCAAGAAGTTGGATGAAAATATGTTAATAAATTTCCTGCATGATTTTTAAAACTTTATAAATTACAAATAAATTAAATTTTTTAAAATGCATTTTCCAGGTTTTGGAATTTTTACAGGGTATCAAGTGTCAGACAAACAAGATGAATTTTAACATGTTCAATGTTTTCACACATTAACCATTTAAGGCAAAATATAATTATCACATTGTTCATTACTAATCTGATTCACTTAGCTTCATTTCTTTACAATGGCAACAGGCATTTTTAATATCTTTAATTTAACTAGGTATATATCATTTATATTAACCAGACATATTGTTTAATGATTCCAGATAAGTCTTTTAACACAATTTTTTAAAAGTAAATGATCCTAATATCTTTATTTTTCAGTTTTGAAGACTCAAATAGCAATGGAGTGCCGCCCATGGGTAATGTCTACCGTCCGATGGATATATCGCCAGAATTGGGGTCTCAGAAATCAAGGAAAAACAAAGAAGACAAATACTGTGGTGTATGTGGTGACAAAGCTCTCGGCTACAACTTTGATGCCATCTCATGTGAATCCTGTAAAGCCTTTTTCAGAAGAAATGCTCCAAAAGGTTTGGTAAGTATTGTTATGACAAAACCTGTTGAGATGTCATCTTTTGGATAAATTCCATATTCTACTTTTTTTTGAGAAGTGAGATTTGAAATATTTGTCAATGCATTGTGATGAGGGAATCTTCAGTTTAAACAAGACATCTGAAAGAGAAGACAGAAACTTGTTGAGTAGTTATAGAACATAGAGTTTTCTGATATAATTACTGACTATGGGGTCCACACAATGGTTGTGTAAAAGTAATAGGCTGTCTGTTAAGATCAATATTTAGATAATCTCAACTTAGAATAAATGTGTGACAACAACCAGGAATGATTACAGCAGGAATAATGGCAGGATGAATTCTGTGTTGACACATGGTTGCATTTGGTTATATAGCTCTAACAATGTCAATATTAAGGTACAATTTATAAATGGAACCTATTTCTTTTGATCCTGATATATTGATCAGTAAATTGAAAACAGTCAGGGATAAAAGGCTTTATTTTACTGGTTAATGTTTTCATTAAAGTGTTTTATTTGCGGAAAATACTCAAAACTTGACAGAAACATGTAGTATATACCTTCTCTGTGAGATAAAGCATACAACTAAGAAGTCCCCATTAAATTGTTTCTATGTTTTTGTGCTCTCAACATACAATTAGCCAACTCTTCCAGATTTCTGTTTTCTCCAATTCTATATTTAAATTACACAGAAAATCCTTAATCAATTCTAAATGTAGGGATGGTGTTATAAAAGTAAATGCCAGAAAGGCAGATACCCATTCGTCATCATGTATTTTTTTCAAATTGGTCATATAGTCATCTACATTCAAAGTTTAAAGTGCATTTAGGAATTTGTCTTCATCAAGTACCATTCGGGGCAAAAACTTTGGAAATCCAAATCATTATTGTATTTGGAAACAATTCCTGTATCCAGACCCTACCAAAAATAATGCTTATTTGTCAAAATGAAAGAAATTGAGTACAACTCTCTTTAAACCATATTTGTAATGGCGTAAATTCAAATAAATGTGTCACACATAGTCATTGAATCTTTGTCACAAACACCATCAACTGCTTTAATTGTATACAAAACTTCGGTTGATTTCAATGAAACCCTGAAATTCTTATGACCAAAAGGTCAGATTTGCCAACAATATTCAAAGATTGTATAATATTTGACAAAATGTCAGATTTACAAAGATTCAACAATACTCTTAAGATTCTTACATTACATGTTGCTACAAGCTTAGTTTTTCTTCTTTCATAACTTGAGAAGTTTGACCTCAGTGTCATTTGTTATCATTTGACTTCAGAAAAACTTGTATCATGTGTTATCTTTATTATTACCAGACAGAAGATATTTTTATATTACTGAACCAATTTATGCATTATTTTATTGCTTGCTGTTAAACCAGTAAGTAGCAGTGGGGAAAGTACAAATCCTTGCCCAAACTAGGCTCTTTTATATCCAGTGGTAACCATTGTGATTTTTTTTATACAACCTCAAAAAATTGTGTTTGGTTATTGATTCTGTGTGATCTAGCCCCATGTATTCCCTATGACAAAGCCAACATAACAAACCACAAGCTCATGGCCTATCTCTTACCATCATTGAGATATAAGGGGTGAAAATATGGTCATTTTTGGTGACAGTTTTGGGTGATTTGGTGTTGTCATTCTTGAAAGCACCTCAGCATCATTTGTAACCACAATACCAGTAAGATCTTGAGGAAGATTAGGGATTGAACTTTCTTTAACACCTAACCGAGTTATTGAGAAATATTTGGTATTTGGGGATGAGTTTGATTGTTGACATATCACATTGTTCAAAAATGTCAGTTTTCACAAATATTGCCAAACTGTTAATTAAGTAGGAGTTTCTGTTTGTTCACTCAGCAGCTTTCGTATTGACAAACAATTACAAACAAATATCTCAGTCACAATGCAAATGACCTGTTGAGTTCAGGTATTTGATGATTTTATTCTGCTTTTGGCAGATTTCTGCTATTTGCAGTCCATTATTTGTCTATTATGATTCTTATTTTATATACTGGTATTTGACTTCCAGATCACTATTCTCATGACAAGCAAAATAATCCCTGTCAATCTTCATTATTTGCACCTATTGGAAAGCTGAAAAAAAATGAAGATGGTTCTAAATAAAATAGTGGGTCTAAATGAAAGAACCAAATTTTCTGTTTGTTTAAGCATGATCCTTTAAGTGGACATTTACCCTTACCCCACAATAAAAGTTTATAGGTAAAATATGATGGTCACTTTCTTTTTATGAAATCATAATTGCATTGAAAACTAGAAAGATAAATAAACAAAACTAAATAGCTTGAGCTTTGGGGGAGTTTGACTTGAATATTATCAGGTGCTCTAAAATCCCCAACTCAAAGCATGAGTAACACAATAGTCTGGAATGTTGTTGTTATGTCCAGAATAGAATTTTGTGTTTTGGTTAACATCAGGCTACTAACTGCAAGGAATAGAAACTGTGAAGGCAATGTTTAGTTTGACAGGCTTGGATAACATCAATCTCCTAACTCTGGGAATAGCAACTGGGAAGGCAAAATTTGGTATAATGTCAATCTCCTAACTCTGAGAATAGCAACTGTGAAGGCAAGGTTTTGTCTGAAGCTAATCTCCTAACTCAGGCAATAGCAACTATGAAGGCAAGGTTTGGTTGGACAGCTTGGATAACAGTAATCTCCTAACTCTGCGAATAGCATCAATAAAGGCAAGGGTTAATTGAACAGACTTTAACATCAGTCTTCTAACTGAAGTGACTTTGAAGGCAATGTTTGGTTGAACAGGCATGGATAACAGCAATCTCCTAACTCTTAGAATAGCAACCGTGAAGGCAGGGGTTTCCTTGGACAGGCTTGGATAACAGAAATCTCCTAACTCTTAGAATAGCAACTGTGAAGGCAAGATTTGATTACATCAAATGTATGGAGATATTGGAATGGATTATTTGTTTATTAGGTCAAGGTTGAACAACACAAACCTTATTTGAAGTCCAGGAATAGGGTTATGTGGTCTGGGAGGGTAAACACCTGTCCTTTGAAAGTCTTATAATATGATCATTTGATCTGGGGGATGAACTTATACAGCACCAGTCCAGTAAAGTCCTGAGGATTGTGTAGGGCAAGATTGGACAACACCAGTCACCTTAATATAGGAAAATGATCAGGGTTTCAGAAGACAACTTGGACAGAATTCTAGGAATATGGTAGTTGCATCTAAAAACCAGTCACCATAATATAGAAAAATTACTGATGTTCAAGTAGGACTTGGACAAAGTTTAGGAATATGAACACACCTGTCACCTAAATATAGAAATGACATTTGTTTCCAGTAATACAACTTGGACAAAAGTCTATGAATAGGATAGTTGGCTAAGTTGCATGTAAAAACCTTAAACAACACTTTCTTTTAAAGGATATTAACAAATCATCCAAGAAGGTTAACAAAGCCAATCTCCTGAAACATCAGTAGGAGATAAAGTGAACTGGTTTATATACAGGTGGTTTCTTCTAAAAGACAACAGAACATTCATAGAAAAATATCATTATAGTTATCAATAACAAAAGTTTTTCCATAATTCATGAATCTTTCATGTATCATATGGTTGACTAAATATGGTAAAAAATGAATTTGTAAGAATGTAATCTATACAGTATTGACAGTTCTATGAAAAGTTTCAATCATGTACAGTTAGAGCCAAAGTTATAATTATCTCCGACTGAGTCCTATGCAGGGATTGCTTCGGAATCAATACCAACGACAATCATTAAATACCAATCACGTTGATTCTCCGATATAATTAATAAGTTTTTAACTTGAATTATGAATCGGTATTTTCTATCAAGGCACGAGGCTGTGAACAATTTAACGATTTTTTATATGTACAAATGCTAAATGTAATTTAGTGTCAGTGGGCAGGGATAACTTACAATGAGGCAACATAAAAATAGATGGATTTGAAATGTTAATTTCAGTTGTTGATTTAAATCGTTGACACATGTCATAGCAATAGAAGATTGATTACTAATATTCATACAGTGCAGATAATGTGCCAAAACATATTACTGCAGTTGCATATACTAAATTGTGTTTTAATGGAAATTTTATCATTATGTTTCTTAAATAAATTAGTATGCACTTTGTAGAATTCATTAAAAGTACATGATACTCTTTAAATGATCCAACAGATGTTTTTAGTGCACATCCATGAAAATATCCTTTTTTTTTTTTTTAAATATCCATAATTGTATCGTACTTACTTTTTTGTCACACATGCAGAACATCACAGAAATAGATACTGTTTCTAATGGCAATGGCAGTATTGGGTTCAATATTAAAAAATAACAGTTTTTAATACTTATATTATGACCTTTGCATTTGACCTGGAGTTGAGCCTAAATATGTACAACCCAGTTGCATGACCCCCGGCCCCTTCAGCATGAACCAGGGATATTCCCTTTGATCTTGTATTTGTATGTATGGTCATAATCCCTCAGACATGCATAGGGTCTCAAGTTTTTTGCATAAAGTTACTTTAGTAGTGTTAAATGCATAATAATGGAATGTATGTTGGAAATATACAGTTTACATCTAGCGTGTTTTTGATGAAGGTAATTCCCTTTGGCTTTTAATATTTGATATGAACATATGTAAGATATGGATTGTTTCTTTTTGGCATATATTCCATATTCTTTCTTTGGAATATTGTTATAAACAAGCTAACGCAAAATTTCACAAAACATTTAATTATCTGCATTCTCCAATCAATCATAAAAAACTGGGCATCAAAGCCCATCACCTTACATGGTCCGACCACTAAAGGATCCAAAACAAGGCAGATTAAGGATCTTTTGACACAATTTCCATGGCTTAAATTGTAGAAGAAATATTACTCTTTCATAAAAAAGACTTTTTGACATTTTAGACTATTCTACTATTAAAGCCAATGCCTAAAATATTATAATTTTCAAATAATTGCTATTTTTAGGCAAAAGTGTTGGTTTTTTGACAGTTTATGGTTCTGAAAACAAAGTGCGCATTCAAGATATATCACAATTTTTATATATTTTTTTATACAATGTCAAAATCCCAAATGAAGGTTGGTCCTGCATGCAAAATATATTTTTTCAGGACAATTTTTTAGTTGAATTTTCATGATTATGAAGAATTGGCGAAAATCAAACCATTATATAAAGAACTTGTAAATTTCGACAACTAACCGTTGCTGGAATTTCATTAGAAAGCATTTAGTTTCAAAAGAATATAGTTTGTATTTGGGGCCATAATTCAGCCTTACCTAACCTAGTCCATAAGGATTTCCTTAACTACCAATTCGGAAATAATCAAATCTATTGTCATCATTTGACAGAAAACTTAAGGAATATGAACAAAAGCTTGAGTTTCTGGCTTTCACAAGTCAATGTAGACTAGAAAACAAATTAGCATATACTCAGAGAACAATACTAACAGTACATATATTTGTGTCATAACCATACCGATGAATTATGTAATACTGTGATTATCTGTCTATGAATAAGGAAAATAATTTGTAGATTTTAGTATACACATTGATTGTTAAACAATGCAATATTCTTCACTTGTGACAAAAACTTTTTTTTGTATTTTTTAGGACTATTTCAAATGTCCATATGAAGAAAAATGTAAAATGGATGTGTCAAACAGGAGATTCTGTAAAAGGTGTAGGCTGAGAAAATGTTTTGAAATAGGAATGCGCAAAGAATATATCTTGACAGAAGAAGAAAAAACGAGAAAACGACAAAGGATTGAAGAGAATAGGTACATAGAAGGCCAACGGTAAATTAGGAAGGGTTAGCTGTATTTTACAGTTTATAAGCTTGATCATTGCCGGCTTGTACTGAAACATTGATGGATATTTTTATTTAAACTTACACATAGAGATTCATCTAACTTTAGTAAACATGATCCAACTTCAAAAACAGCTCTAGAGAATCTTAACTGTTCACATCAACCAGAATCCATTTAAACTTGCATATAGAGATTCATTAAACTTATCCTTAAGAATGTAAATGCTCGTGTGCTCATGCTAAGTGCATTTATATTTTCCTTGGAGACTCTTATAATTGGAAGTATCTTCTTGGATTTTTGGCCCATTAAAATATAAAGTTATTTGAATTACTTATCTTGCTGTGATTTAGCCCCATCATGATATAAAATAATATGAAATAGGTATATTTGAAGTCCATTCTTGGGAGCTTCTTCACATGTTTCCAACTTAATTTTGAATTTTTATCGAAAGATTTAACCCTGTATAAAGATATTGGCCAGGCTTCACAGGGATTGAACATGTTTCAGGATCCTTGTTTTGATAAGGCTTCTAGATTAAGTTCTTTCTTACTTAGTGTGCTTTATTCTGAGTTACCTGGCCAATGTTGCTGGTTATTACCGACTACTCCGACTTCTTCCACCAATAACCAGACTGTCACAATATGACTGAAGTATTGTTGAAAGTGGAGTTGATCTGGAAATATTTCTTCTTGTCAACTTCGGTATTTTATAAAAGGAGTATTCAATTTGAAATTTACTCATTTATTCAAGTATGCAAGCATATTTTCAGTTAAATGAATAAGCCAACTCAAAAATCTTTAATCACGATGTTGTTTATTATAATCCTTTGCTACCTCAAGCAAACTGTCAGCAAATGGCAAATTTTTCCAATGAGCATTTCTTGTAACTATGTAATGATAAAACCCAAGCAAACTCAGAATTTTTTTAAAAATCTCCATGGCAAGTTGATCACAGTGGACAAAGACCAGGGGTTAAAATAATGTCAATTCAGGAGATCCCTCTTAAACATTTTAGTAAGAACTTAATTAAAATATTATCTTTGTTTTAGTACATACAAGCCATGAGGTAAAAGTGTTTCATTTCAAACATTAAATTGGACAGCTTATATTCTGTTAAATACAGTTATTAATTTTAAGTTTGTCAGTCACTGTCATGGTGTACTGATCATCACAACATGTTAGGACTACAAATTTGCAGGGTTGCAGACAGAAATGTCAAATTTTTACCTGACAAAAAACAGTATTATAAAAAAAAACTGAGGGTTATATAAGAAAAAAATCTAAATTGCTTTGTCATCATTAAGTAAAAAAGTATATTGATGGTCAGCAGATGAAAATATCAAACATGATCCTGTCATTTGGGCAGTGAGGCCAGGAAAAATTAAACTTAGCTTCTGCACTCAGAAAAATTCCTCAGTAAGAGTCAATAGAGGATGAAATAAAATTGCATTTGATTAAGTAACTTGTATCTACACACTGAGGGACAATAGAGAAAAATTTCATTACAGTTAAATCTGCAGTACACATTGAATGTCAGAAGTTAAGAGAGAAAATAAAAAAGCAGTCAGTACCATTCTACTGGTATTTAGAATGCAGACCAATAAAAAACCCAAATAATTTACTCAGTTCTATTATTTCTTGAATGTTCTCAAGATGTTTAAAAGGATAAAACTTGTTATATTCTTGTTGTGTTTTTAGGAAAATGCGAGAAGACACTGCTAAATCAAGTCCCCAGTCTGGAGTTGTTAGTTCTACACAGTATAAAACACGAAATCTAGAACCTGATGAGGAGTACTTGATCAGCGAAGTCGTGTCTGCATACAGACAGTCTCTAGAAGTGTGCATGGAACCCCCTGTCAGAAAAGATGGTCCCTCTTTTGGAGATCTTGTGAACATTGCTGAGCTGAGTGTACGTAGAGTAATTGATATGGCGAAGAAGATCAAGTCTTTCAAGGCACTGTCTCAGCTGGATCAAATAAGCTTACTGAAAGGAGGAAGTATTGAATTGCTGATTTTGCGCTCAGTGATAACATTCGACAAAGAAAAACAGCAGTGGCTAGATCCACTGGACAACTCAGATCATGCTATGACCACTGAACAGATGAAGATTGCTGAAGGTCCCAACTTGTTTGAGGAACACATGAAATTCACAAAGCAGCTTGCCATTGACTTGAAAGCAGACGAAACAATGCTCATGTTATTGCTTGTTATTTCGTTGTTTTCTCCAGATCGGCCAAATGTAACAGATAAGGCTTACATTTCAAAAGAACAGGATAAATATGCCTTGTTACTGTTACGATACCTTGAATCCAGGTATCCTCCTCATTTTGTACGCAGTATTTATCCCAAGCTGCTGATGAAATTGACAGACATTAGAAATTTGAATGAGGAGCATTCGCACGTTCTGTTGAAAGTAAATCCTGAAGTTATACAGCCACTCATGAAAGAAGTCTTAGATCTTAACTTGAATCCAAACGAGCAGAAATCTTGATAAGTCTCCTCATAGTCAATAAAATTGACTCTATGTGGTTCGCCCGTTGCAGGGTGAATAAACTAAGAAACTGGTCACAATAAGTGACATTGTATGTCACAGCTGATATCATATGTAACTCTCACTGTTGTGAAGAATTATGGAGAAAATGTTACTTGTGTAAGGTGTTAATACCAAAATATATTAAATAAAAAAAAATTGTCCCAAACTTCTTTCAATTTTGAAGAAGGACATAAAATATGATAATGTATGACAAGGACAGAATATAAAATTGGTGTCTATTTGTCAATGATAAAACATGTTATATTCCATAAATTGGATAATATGTTCCAAGTTGTCAATATTACGGAAAAGTTTGTTATATTTTGTATACCGGTGCATATTAATTGCAGTAAATATGATGCATATAGAAGTATGTTTCAATTTGAAATGACATTTGTGAGTGTATTGTCATTTATTTGTTTATTACTTGAAGGAAGAATTGTTGGAAATTTTCTAAATTCAGGCAAAAAACTTTTAATTTGAATTTTTGGGGTTTTAACAAAGATATTAGAATTTATCATCTTTTAATGCAAAATTTTTTCCCATCAGTAATTTTATGCAATACTAGAAATCAAAACATCATAGGTAAAAATCAAATTTTGAGTTAAATGGTATACAGTGGCATTCCTCCAACTTCTATCAAGAAAGGTGCCTTTTTTTAAGTGTTTAATAATTCATCAAGCAATATGTTTGCCTCAAGGGATGTAACTCTTACCACTCAACATCACAACATGGTAATGTCTGGTCTCAGATCCGTGATCTTAACTTCATTCAGACTTTTCGCTGGAGAGATTAATACCTCCTTGTCAGTAGACATTAAAATATATTTCTTTATTCATTTTGTAGATAAAATTATATATTGTATATACATGTATATCAGATTGTTCATCATTTAGGGCAGGAAGCAATTTGATTGCTGGGGAGGTTGTATTTATTTCTGCATCCAAGAGTGCGTATATCTTTTTATAGACAACAGATGTTATAACACTATTGTATATTTCTTCATTTGTCTGTTTCGCAGTATACTACAAAGAAATTTCTCTTTTAAACTGGTGTCCTTAAAGTGAAGCTTTTAACTTTCGTGACTTCTCAAATTTCGCTGTTTTCTGTCTGTTAAAAGTTTCACATTTAAAGAAGGAATGTACTTTTTAGTATTTTGCTGGTATTTCTAGAACTTAAATTCTAGATCTGTTTCTACTACAGTTTCAAATCATCAGTTCAAGTGGCTGGCCTGATTAATAGTATAAGTTGAAATGGTGAGGGATAATTCAAGTTGCTTACCTGATTAACAAATCAGCATCTTTCAGGAAAAATTTACATTTGATTTTATTTTTTGTAGGTAAATGGAAAATACAAGAATTTTTTTAATTTTAAAGGATTTTGTATATGTGTATAATAACTTGTTAAGTTTTAATTAATATTTATAGATAAAGTATAAATTTTATAAAAGTTCTTTGAATTCTGATTCTGGCTACTGGTATTTATTATTCTTATTAAAATGTAACAATTTCACTGATAAATCCTTTCCAGGTGAAGATTTTTATATGGATACCTTGATTATGGTTGTAATATCTGTCATGGCTTTTTTTTAACTTTAGTTCTGTCCTTGACATCTTTAACTGAATGTACAAAATGGTCCATCATACCAGTTTGTGTGAACTGCCAGACAGACATTTGAATCCAAATGTTTTTTGTAACTTTATAGTGCTATTGTTTCTTTGTTTGTGATAATAATTTAACCCTCTTGACTTATTTAGAACTTCGTTTTAATAAGTGTTAAGTATTTGTTTAGATAATTAAAGTATGGGCCAAAAAGCTGCTTGTCTTGCCCACAAAATTGTTTTGGGTCTTAACACAGTAACATTTAGGGCCTGTGTTATTTAAGACTTCTGTTGGTTTTCAGAATCCTCAGAATTGACTGTGCACAAGCTGGGGAACGATATAATGTCAGTGCTTGTCTATATGGAGTGCTTGATTGATTTTGTATAGTTAAGTATGTTGTTGAGATATTAAGTGCAAAATAAAAATGTATTATTCAGGTCATATGTTTTTTTAAACTCATTTTCTTGTCTTTTTTGTTGGAGAAAGTGTTTCGTTTTTAAATCCACTATTTTTATATGACTGAATATTTTATGCAGACGTTAGTCATACATTAACATGTGATGTTTTAACTTTTAAGTATTTTTAACACTTTCTAATTTTATCAGAAATATTCATTCTAATACACAAAAAAATCTTATTATTGTACAAGTGATATGTTCTTATTATCGTACAAGTAAAATATTCTTATAGTATGATAACAAATTTCTTCTTATAGTACCATTAAAGTGGTCTTATAGTACGATTAAAATGCCATATAATTGTTTCATTTAGTTTTCTTGTAAATATAGCAAAAAAGTTGTTATATTTTCTAAAAATTATTAACAATATAAAAATATTTCATTTTGGATTAAATGTTGTCATATGTAAATTTATCATATGGTGTAAATGTTTAATTTTGATTGGTCAGTATTGATTATTGACAACATTACCTCAGTTCTCATTTGTCAGAATAAATTTACTTTAGTTTAGACAATTGTCAGTTTGAATATTCAAGCTGTATAATATCTTAGAAGATCTAATTACAATAGTTTTGCAAAGATGTCTACCTCTTTTGTCAATACTACAGCAAAATAAAACATCCATTTTTATAATTAATATTTCTATTATACAAATAGCTAGTGATATTATTGAAAGTGTATTAGGTATATGTTTGGATGGTTTTTTGCTGTGAATTGAGACCGAGACAAGACTATATGTAATGAAATACAATGAAGAGACCAGATCTCAGATTAAGTTTTTGTGATGTATCAGTGCCATAACTTTGTTATTTTAGTTTTCTCAGATGTTTTTTGGAGTATGCAGTAGTCTTGTCTTGTCTCTTGTTTACAAAGCTGTTAGGTTTGAAGTGTGGCCATTTCTTGCTGCAGTTTCATATTACATTTAATTTTGCTAAATTTTTCCATACCAAAATTTCCAGCTTCATAATCAAATCAATCTTAGCTGTGATTCATTTTTTACATTTTCATTCCTTGATGGTCTTGAAAATAACCAGTAGAAATTATTTGACCATTAATACCATTATTTATACAACTTTTGGACATAAAAGGGAAATGTTTGTTTATTTTAATCTTAATATTACTAATCCTTAGCAAATTTTGAGAACTAAATATTTTTAATTGAAAATTTTATCTTTTTTAAATTTAAAAGGAGTACTTGGTTTGTCATTTTACTTAAATGTTAACAGTATGTAACTTATTTTAGAAATGACAAATATAAGAATTGACCATGTTTCAGACAAGAATAAATTATAAAGCCAGTTAGATCTTTTAAGGTATATATCATATACTAGTCAGCTTTGATGTATTATATTTGAGTTTACTGACTAGTTTTGAAGGGCAGATAATAAATGGCTCGACAGTTGACTGATCTTCAGTCTTTGGATGCTGTATATTAAGTTGCGCGGTAGATATTTTTGCTATGAGATCCCAGATCATTTATATGTAGCCTGGTCAATAAAACAATTTATGTCCTGTTAATTTTTTTTTATTTATAAAAAAATGGAGATGTTTTACGATTATCTATGAGACAGCCATCCAAAATGTATAAATTACAAACATCTACATGGTGACCTCAGGCCTTCAGTTATGGACAAATATCCACACCATAAGGCAAGCTGTAAAAGGCCCCTCCAAAAAATGTGGTGATATTCAATTGTAACAATAATAGACCAAATAAGAGTACAATATAAACAAGTTATACTTAAACATAAAAACAAAGACATCCACCGGATAACAGGTTCTTGGCTTGGGACAGGCACATAAAGCATGTGGCAGTGTTAAATATACTTATGAGGGTTCAACTCTCACCCTAACCTAGAAGTGGGTGACAAAATGCATAACAACACACCTCAAGAACCAACTGCATCAGATTTAACCTTTGAGGAAGTTGATGCATTACAAATAAACAAGAGACAAGATGTTATGACTTTGATGAAAGAAAACCTGGAATTAAGCATTTCTTTATTTGAATGTTCTATCAAGAGGGATACTTACTAGAATACTAATCAGTAGATTATGATAGAATGCTAACCTTGAGTGTGAAGGTCATGGCTTTGATGTTGCTGGGGTTACACCAAAGGTCCTGTTACTTTTGTCCTACTCATGAATGATTTCTCTTGTGTATTCTATCAAAGGAGTACTTTTTCAGATGACATTTTGATAATACTGCCTTGGTAACCAATGGTAGCGTTCATACCTCGTGTTCAGTCCCTGCAAGAATCATACCAAGGTTCTATTGGCTCAAGAGTCCAAATAATCTGAGTCAGGTAACATATTCTGCAGGCTGATATATTGTGGGTTTGCTCATTCAAAATTCAGGTCAGCATGTCCGTATAGCACACATTTATCTCATGGATATGATCATGTCTTGAATATGCAAGAAATATTTTGCCGCTGATTGGTTGATTTACAGGTCTTCATTAGAGAGGACAAAATCATGACAAAGAAAAAAATGTTTATTGTTTTTTTTCTAGAAAAACCCCCAAGAGAATGTAAACAGCTGTTTATGTGCTTTGCTTTACTCAGAAATTCATTAGCTGTGGCAAGCTATCAAAGATGAGCTAAGAGAGCTCAGCTTATAGTAAAATCAAATGGGCCCCAATCACAGATGTGATAAACAACACTACTTGCTATTTATCAGTAAATTGACATATTCATAGAAACATAAATCACAAAACAAAGATTGGTAAAGTATTCTCGTATATAATGTCTTACCCTGTACATCCATAAAGTCAACTATAGGCAAGTAGAATATTGATCAATAAATCTGTGATCAACCAAAAATAACAATAATAAAACATTAACTCATGACAAAAGAACGTCACAACTAAGCAAAATAAAAACAACAAAGGCTAAGTGGGCAGATCAGGTGTGTGGGTCTATGGTGCTTTGCAACCACCCGACCTTGGCCCAGCCTTGGCCTCATTTTCGTGGTTTATAACTTTTTCAAACTCGAGTACATTTCTCAACAAATATACCTATCCCACCATATTCGGTCTGTAGTTAGATCTTGATGGGCACTTGACAGTCTGCTATGTGTCATTTGAGCGTGACCTCATTTTCAAGGTGAAGTGGCTTGAGTTAAGCTTTCGAGAGTTTTTTTTTCACAAGGAATGTTATTCCACCCTTGTTCAGGGCCTTGTGGAAATCGATAGTTTTATAAATTCCCTAAAATCAAACACTAAAGACAATACTGAGTAGGGTACAATATATATCTGATGGCATGCATTGTTGAAAACGAGAACCGAACCATAAGGCCGATAGCAGATAAGGACGAACAAGTCCAGGTACTTGAGCAGTATATGGACACAGGCTGGTTAGCATTTTTTCATGTGGACCGGAAGTGACGGTATAGGTCACTGGAAGTCGTGTGACCGGAACTGGTCACGTTCAAGGAAACGACGTCACCGGAAGTCAAAAATAATTTTCCCGCTTTTCCGGCTTTTGGTGTTTCTCGGGAATTTTTGGATATGATCGTTGATTTTTTAGATCTCTCGGAGGAATTTGGTCTTGGGCATGTCCTTACTATTTCTGTACAAGCAGGAGAGCATCAAATTTTTCCCGCGTTTTTTTGTTTTTCTTTTTTGGGGTCTTATTGTATGGGTTTCCGGAATGGTTTTTTTTATGTATGATCTTGTTTCTAGTACCAAAATATGTTTTCGGTTGCGTATACTCGAGCGGACGCGAGCTCAAGGTATGTTAATCTATGGTTATAAGTGACATTTATTTTTCGTTGGTCAGGGGTTTTTTTGTTTGAGGTTGTGAATCGACAACTAACTCTGGTCTCAAGATTCAGATACAGTATTTTAAACTCAAATGCAGTCTGTTTCTGGTCCATTGGGATGAAATTTATTGAACAAAACGGCTCCTTCCACGTTCTGGTGAGTCAAATAACACGGCAATGTGTTCTTCACTTCTGGGGTGAGGTTTGGAAAGGCTTTATCGACGTTCTTTAGCTTCTGGTACTGATCAAAGGTCAACTTGATTGATTCCTTTTGTAGTCGAATGTAGTTGTTGGTCCATGCCGAACCAGTACTGTCAAAAATCGATCATTTCCTTTGTGCTCTCTGCTTCTTGCAGACATTTCCTCCCAAATGTTTCTCCAATGCCACAAAAGCGTTGCCAAGCAGTGGTCTCTCATTTCGTCCCTATACTTTTCTGTCATATCGTTGTGACACAGAAAGACCGTACAGTGAAGAGAATACCGAAGAGCTAGGAGAGTCGCCAAGGATTTCCATGATATAAGAAAATATACCCTTAGGTTGCACTTACCAATTAGGAGAGAGATGCAGAATATTTTCGGATTTTGACATCTTAGGATTTTCAAAATAAAGAGAATTAATGGTACAGAAGTGCATAAGAATGT
>JARWCS010000002.1:1553406-1563864 GCA_034783895.1 Geukensia demissa
ATTTGTGAATCTTTGTTGGTAAGGCCGTAAAATAATCTGTAGATGATAAATTATTTGTGGATCTTTGTTGGTAAGGCTGTAAAATAATCAGTAGATGTTAAATTATTTGTGGATCTTTGTTTGGTAAGGCCGTAAAATAATCTGTAGATGTTAAATTATTTGTGGATCTTTGTTTGGTAAGGCTGTAAAATAATCTGTAGATGTTAAATTATTTGTGGATCTTTGTTGGTAAGGCTGTAAAATAATCAGTAGATGTTAAATTATTGTGGATCTTTGTTTGGTAAGGCCGTAAAATAATCTGTAGATGATAAATTATTTGTGAATCTTTGTTGGTAAGGCCGTAAAATAATCTGTAGATGATAAATTATTTGTGGATCTTTGTTGGTAAGGCCGTAAATGACATGCAAAAGTTATATCTTTTGTGGATCTTTGCCATTATTCAATGCCCTAAAATAAACCTGTAGATTTAACGTTATTTGTAATATTGAATGAATTCGGATAAAATCCTATAGAGTTTTAATGTTAAAATTACATTAAAAGGCATTTCACATCATGACTTCGTATGCCATCAAAATATATTTATGTTTTCTACCTCTTGAAAACCTGTTTTGGGAAATATAAATATAATTTTATCATCAATATAGCAGTAGGAGACAAGTCTACAGGTTCTTTTGATTTGATTTAAATTTTGAAAGAAATAAAATTACCATAATAAAGACATTACCCCAATACACATTCCATGAATAAAGAGATTTCTAATCAAACATGAGACGATCGTCATCTTGAAGCAAATTGCTTCCAAAACAAGATTGGATTATTTAGTCGTGTATAAATGACATCGGTATTGTCAGGGAACCTTCCGGTAATTAATTATATCTCTCTTTATAATTCTCCTGCAGTGATCTTCACTAAGAGACGTACAATATCTGTCCACTCGCTGATAATTTTAGTATTGTTGACTTAACTTTTAATTTGTTGAAGATCATGTAGAAGTAAGAATGTTCAAGACAGATCTGGTGTTTACAGTTTTATTGATATTTAACGAGTGCAGTTCAGCTTTTGGAGCTTAAATAACTTTAATAACGGATAGTTTAATATTGTAGCTTATGAGTTTCATTACTAAATTAAACTTTGTTTTTTCTTTTATAATTATTGTGGACAATGTTTGGAATTTTTTTCTACAACGAATGTTTTGCATAAAATGTATATTTGTATGTGTACATAACCGTTACAAAGATTTAATACAAAGAAACGGCTGTAGAATTTAAAAAGCTACAAGGAATATCACATCATACATTCTATGGAGACATTACATATACATGTGAATAGTGATCCATTGAATCTCTCTGATCTTTCAAACAAACTTATCTACAAAAAGTTCGACGTTGTAGTCAAGATATTAAAACTGGCATTTGTTGGTACAGATATAGTTACACTTATCGCTTCCTTACAGAAATATTAATAAATTTTGATTTGCATCCAGGTTTTCTTTAGTCGCGTTATTGACATCACACTATTAAATCCTTGGACATACTGTGTTTGATGACATCTCGTGTTGAGGGGCTTGATATCTCACCCTGAGCTTGCTTTCTGTAACTGCGAGCATTCATTAGAATGTATGTTCTTGTTGCATGTATTTTTAAAATAAATTCATTGTAATTCAGATACTTTCTAGTCGGGTTGTGTGAGTTTCTGTTTGTTTCTATAGTTCGTCGTTTAATGCTTTTGTTTTCTTTGATTTTTTCCTTTACCCACTTGTTGGGGGGGGGGGGTTCGGTACCCACTACACTAGTTTAGCCCCACCACATGTCTCATGTGACTTTAACAAGTCAGGATTGTGATCACCGGTGCTAGGAGCTGTCTTGAACTTACAGTGAGGTGCGAGTTTTTACTCCGTGTCGAAGGCCTCACTGTGACTTTAAGATGAATAACAGCAATCAAAGCGCTGTTTCTTTGCTTTGAATTTACTTGTATATAAGAGATTTTTATGTCATGAATATTTACACCATATCCTTTCTTTCTGTTGTCTTTCTATTTAATGTTTTGTTACATGTGCATTTCTGATAATATTAGAGCAGTACTATTTTACGTTTGCGCGATGTTTTTATCTGAAGCTTTTCAAAAGGAGTGGTATAAAATCCTTGTTGAAGGCTCTGTGGAAACCTCTTGATTTGTAAATCCCCTCGGTTTTTCTAGTGGTTGAAATGCAGTCTGTCTGACATTTACCCCATAATTATCTTTTTACCACAGGCTCAGTTTGTCAGATTAATAATGGGACAATATCAGAAACACCCAAAGTTCGGATATGAATACCTAATTTTAAGTCATAAAATCACCTTATTCAAAATTCACACCCTACTCAATGAGGGTGGTACAGGGGGTACCGGACACGGACGCACAAATGACATTTCACGAGGAACGAAAAATAAGAATTTGGCTTGCACGTCGCATTTTTTGTCAGTTTACACGAAACACGACGTATAATGACCCTCTAGCACGGCAACACGTGAAATAAAAACGGCAAAAACGCTTCACGAAAATTACCCTGTACTACCCTCCTAAATGTTATACTTAAACCAAAATATTATCAAATGATATAAAACCACGAATTTACCCCTCGCATATTCAAACACATAAGTTTCCTAGACCATACTCTATTCGACCAATTATTAATTATTTGATGGTATAACAATGTGTCTGACATTGATCGTTAGTTTTGATGACAGTTATAACATGAAAACCATTGAAATACATAATTATTGTAACAATTTGTAAACAAATCCTGCAAAATCAATGGACACTGATGGAACACTTCATCCAAACCATTAAATCGCATTTTATTTGTATGGGACGGAATCATAATGTCATTCAATAACTAATTACTGTACAAACAAGACTCGCGGAATTTAACATGTAAAGAAACGGGAAAATAAGAATGAAATACTTTCTTTTAAAATAAAGGTGTAAACTCTTGATATTTTCACAAAACTATTAAATAAAATTTTATTTTCCACGAATAATAACAACATTTCCTTCAGCAAAGAGAATTTCAATTTTTTAAAAATTCACTTGATAATTGTTTCCTTGTAATCAATTCTTCCAAACAAATTTTATTGTTTCTGTGGTTGTGTAGGTTTATTTATTTTGATAAATCTTTTTCATTTGTTAATACTACATTGTTACTGGCAGTAAATCTCTTAGCATTGTCTCTTCAATGTCAAACGGTTTCATCAGATATTACCGATATAAACCTTTTCCCACATTGAATTATAAACCTTTCCCCACATTGAATTATAAACCTTTCCTCACATTAAATTATAAACCTTTCCCCACACGGAATTAAAAACCTTTACCCACTCGGAATTATAAACCTTTCCCCTCACGGAATTTTAAACCTTTTCCCACACAGAATTATAAACCTTTCCCCACACGGAATTATAAACCTTTCCCCAATCGGAATTATAAATCTTTACCAACAAGAAATTATAAACCTTTCCCCACTCGGAATTATAAATCTTTACCAACAAGAAATTATAAACCTTTCCTCACACTCAATTATAAACCTTTCCCCACACGGAATTATAAATCTTTTCCCATACAGAATTATAAA
The DNA here is from genome assembly GCA_034783895.1 of Geukensia demissa. Classification (NCBI taxonomy): domain Eukaryota; kingdom Metazoa; phylum Mollusca; class Bivalvia; order Mytilida; family Mytilidae; genus Geukensia; species Geukensia demissa. The sequence goes on from JARWCS010000002.1 coordinate 1,557,017, forward strand.
CCTTTCCCCACACGGAATTATAAATCTTTTCCCATACAGAATTATAAATCTTTCCCGACACGGAATTATAAACCTTTCCCCACACAGAATTATAAACCTTTCCACACACGGAATTATAAACCTTTCCACACACGGAATTATAAATCTTTTCCCATACGGAATTATAAACATTTCCCCACAAGGAATTATATACCTTTCCCCACACGGAATTATAAACCTTGCCCCACTCGGAATTATAAACCTTTCCCCACACGGAATTATAAACCTTTCCCCACTCGGAATTATAAACCTTTCCCCACACGGAATTATAAATGAGTAAATCATCAGAAAATACCTAATTATGTTCAGATTGTTCTTTTTAACAGTAAAATAATGTGTAAAAAGTACAGGTGGCGAACCTGTAGTTTTATTTATAAATCGTTTGCTTGTAAGTGTTACATTAGCCCATATGAACGGTATATGTAAAGGTTATTAAGCTTCTGAAGGAACACACTTTTACCTACAGACTGATTGATTTTCCATGTCAGAGCCAGTGATTTGTAATAACTGTTTTCTAACAAACTATAGCGGTGCAGGTGACAATTAATAAAACTGTAAATGAAGTAACTAATAAAGGTGTTAATAACCACTGGTCACATATACGCAATCACTCGCATACTGGTAAGTCATTTAATTTAATTTCTTGTAATATCAGAAAATGTTGTATCTGAATTTTAACTTCATAAATGAATATGAACCAATTTTTACAAAGAAAAATGACGTATCTATACTTTTCCAGTGTTTCTATAATATTTGTTCTTTTATTGATTTCAAATTTTAAATCTTTACGACGTAGAGAAAAAAAATACAGCTGCAGGGTTCATGTATGGAATAAGTACAGCTGCAGGGTTCATGTATGGAATAAAAGTAATCACGGGTTTATAATGTTCATTTATATATGTACCCATGTTTTTCTTTCTTCAGTTTCTACACTTTAGGTGTCGTTTAGGATTTTTAATATTTTGTAATTAAAAAAGAAGATCGACTCCATTATTTTAGTTATTTCGATATTTATTGTTTTTATTTAAATTCATTGAGCATGAGAGAATGATTATGCCAGAAAGACACGATTCGAACATAGGTTTATACGATTCACATCTTACATATGTTTATACGATTCACATCTTACATACTTTTATAAAAACATTCCAAAGCCCAAACTCATTTTCGAGTAAAGCTAGACACGCTAGTGGCCAAAAATAGGAGAATTTCTGTATTTACCTTCATCAGACACGCTAGTGGCCAAAAATAGGAGAATTTGTCACTCTTTATGAATTTCTAGTAACATTCATGGATCAAATGAATATACTGTTCAGGACGTAATTAACAACGAACAGCCAAATATAAAGATAACAATGAGGGAATTTTACAAATTACAATGTTTTGGAAAGAGGTAAACTGTTTCTTTCCAACATATATTCCAGTACCCAAAGATAAATAAGAGCTATCGAATCAAATCAAATGTTTTAAATATTTTAAAGGATTATGACCAGTTACAATACAAACAAGATGGACAACAAAAACAAAAAGCATTTACATTTAACTGTAGCAATGTAACCAGCCAGGAGAATTAACCAAAAATGCATCATTATTTTACATAAATAGACAAATTTAGCATAAACATGCATTACATGTTTTTTAGAAGTTGAATGATAATCTTATATCAATATAAGTTTTGTATCATAATGACGCTTAATTTAAATGGTTTTTTTTCAAAGTGACCCATGATGTAAATATTTAAATTATACATTCTATATACCCCAGATACAAATTCAATATTTTTATCTGAAAAAAATTGAAGTAAAATATTTGATGATCACTCATTTCTGTGAATGATGGCACAAGCCAATCCGATGTATAAATCTTCTAGCAGTTTTCCAAGCCAGTCCGATGTATAAAACTTCTTGCAGTTTTTACATATAATTACATTTTATAAGTAAGTGGAACTTACATGTACCTTGAATAAATCTAATATAAGTAATGACCGTACTCCTTTTTTAGATTTATATTTAAAAATTGAACTGGTTGTTTATACACTAAAATACATTTCACAACTAGTTCGATTTGCCCGTGTTTGCACCATGCAAAGTTTCTAGCATAAATGATCCCAATCGACCTCTTACTGGTAATGATACAGATATCAGAAGCTTCTCAAGATTTACAAAATGTTATAACCGTTACAAAGATTTGATACAAAAATACGGCTGCAAATTTAGAGTTTTGATACGACAAGGGATATCACATCTTACGTTCTATGGAAACGTTACATATAAAGCTTACGAATTTAAAATCGACCCCTTGAATGTCAGCGTTCAGTTATACAAACTTATCCACAAGGAGTACGAGTTCGACTTTGTGGTTAAGACATTAATTTTTTGTTGGTACTGATATCTATAAATTAATGGCTTCATTACACAAATATAAATTCATTAGGCATTGCATCCATCTTGTCTTTCTTCACGTGTATTGACAACACAGCGGGTATTCATTAGAGATGTATCTTCTTTTTGCATGTATTTGTGTTAAGTATATTTATTGTAATTAAGGTACGCTCTAGTCGGATTGGGTGACTTTCTGTTTGAATTTTTATAGTTCGTCGGTTACTGCTTTTGGTTTTTTTATTTTTCCTATGACCAGTCGTTGGGTACCCACTATACTAGTTTAACCCCGCCGCATGTCTCATGTTCTTGTCCCAAGTCAGCAATTGTGATCATAGGTTTGCCAATATTTATAGTCTTACAATTATATTTACAAGTTAACTTGAATCTGCTCTAAATTGTTCATGCATTTATCTAAATTGATTGAATGTTTGTTGTATGTTAATGTTGGGATATTAATTTGCAAGAATATTTTACCGTAATTCTTACTCAATTCTTCTGCCTATATATGTACTCTCTAATCATATTTGGTGAATTTCTGTTTGTTTGTTTGTTTTTTGTTCGTTTGTTGCTGCTTTAGTTTTCTTAGATTTTTCCTATGGCCATGTGTTGGGGGAGTTTGGGTAACCACTAAACTAGTTCAACCCCACCACCTGCCTCATGTGCCTGTCCCTAGTCAGGAATCGTGGTTATAGGTTTGTCTTTGTTTATTGTTCTGTTACATGTACAATTTTTGAGAATATTCAGGTAAGAGAAGTATTATTTTACACATACATTTTTATTATTTTTTACAAAGATGGGTATTCCGACCTTATTGAGACCTCTGTAAATTCTTCTGTTTTTCTCGCTTTTGGAGTGAAATCTCTCATTTACTCAATATCTTTTCATTTTCATACAAACTCATTTTCAGGTTCAATTTTACATAGGGGAAATAATGTATATTTTTTATATCTACCCAATTCCATATTAAGACAGCTGTTATTAAGACAGATCAATCCTAATTATCTTTGACATTACTCTAGTTTCTTGCACCAGATAAGGTGAAATTTGATACAGATCTGCAGATATATGTATTATTAATACTAATTATCTGTGACATTACTCTAGTTTCTTGCACCAGAAATTTGATACAGATCTGCAGCTATATGTATTTATTAATCTTAATTATCTGTGACATTACTCTAGTTTCTTGCACCAGAAATTTGATACAGATCTGCAGCTATATGTATTTATTAATACTACTTATCCAGTCTCAAAATGGCTATTGTTACAAAAGCGATCAAACAGAGGTGCTACTGTGTCGAATGGTACTGTCTTTGTGTTTGGGGTCATTGCTTAGAGGTGCTCCTGTGTCGAATGGTACTGTCTTTGTGTTTGGGGTCATTGCTAAGTGGTGCTACTGTGTCGAATGTTACTGTCTTTGTGTTTGGGGTCAATGTTCATTTCAATCCCTGGCAATGTTCTACACATTTAGTTTTTTTTTAATTCGTAAACTCTATAAAAGATAAAAAAAAATAAAATTAAATATGATAATGATTTTTAATTATACTAACTTTTTTAAGAGTGTGAGCTCTTTATTGCATGTACATATCGATCAACATTTTGGTATTTGGTATTACTTAAAAAAAAATAAACTCATAAAATGGTCACAATAAGTGTCACCAAAGTAATAAATTATACGAAGATAATCGATCAGAACTTCAGAAAAAATAAAGTTGAAAAATCTTGCGTTTCTCATGACCGTTATTTTTAAAGTTAATCCAGCCTTCGTCATATAAAATTCATTACATAACTTGATATTTATGAATATTATTATGACCATAAAAGGTAAAGTCATTGTCTTCGTCAATAACTATAATTGGCCAAATGTATTTGCAGCAATTGCTTATGATTGCTGCATCAATTTGTACCTTGTTGTCAGTCCCACCATCAAGTATAGGTTTACCTGTGATTAATATTTATTGAGTGTAAATTTGCCAGACCGACTCGCGCTTGATTTAAAAACAAAGTACCACTTTAACATATTCAGCTGATGATATTGAATTTTAAACTTTGATCTTATAGCAATCCATTACTCATACAATGGCCACTCATCAATATTAACATCATTATACAATTTGTATAAAGTGCGAGGGTGTCCGAGTACAAACTCAGTATTGCACCCGATCTTTCTGTACACTTCCGGTTTTTTCTTACGCTTTGTCGGTAAAATGTTAGCGACCTTATGCCCGGATACCATTTGGAAAAGTCACTTTTCAGGAATAAACTAATAGAACACGCTTATATTTGACTCTGACGTTCAATCTAGAAGCATTTACATTAAATATATAATCAATAAGTCAATTAGCTTCTGTTTATTTCTAAAGGGTTGTTCTTGTGTAACTAACAAGTTAATCTTCACCAATCTATTACTATTGAACATCTTCTTGTCTTTAAGAGTATTTCATGTTAGTAAGAAGACGTATGAGAAATGAAAGATGTGAGAAAATGTCAAACAGTCGCACCACATATCACCAAGAAGTCCCTAAAAAGTCTTCAATAAGGATGGAGTCTTTGTGACTGGCTAAATATGTAGTATTATTCTTACATCAACACGACATTGTTCATATCGCAGTCAATTTTGATTGAAATGTTGAAAAAAATATAGTTTAAATTTTACTCTTTTACAATAATGCTCATGTCTTGGAGTTAAGTACGACAGTATTTTATTGAATTAATTGGGTAAATTTAGATTTAAAACTTCTATTGACATTAAGGATAACTTAACTTTCAGGAGTTATTACTCCTGTTTTAAGTTTCTGTTCCCAATTTTCGTTTTGCTTTTTCATGTGTTTCGAGTTTTCTTCTGTTTTAGTGGCCTATACATTTCAGATTTCTCAATAGATATTTTGGTCTGCATGTATGTACATTATTGATAATATACATGATTAAAAACATTAAGGAGTTTCGGGCATTTAAATACCCTATTGTTCGTTATGACATCACAGTTTGTGGAATTGACTTCGACGTCAACGGATCCTCTCCCCTTCGCAAAGGTCGTGCCGGGTTAAAGAATATGTACTAGGTATCTCCGTCCTGGAGGCCCCCGTCATCTAAAAGGGGCGCCCATGGCTGTTGGGTGTGTAAATTAACAATCCGTCCGGAGGGTGACGTCAAAGACTTCCCATGTTTAGAGAATGCCACTATTTAAGACCCTTGTATCAGCTTAGTTGAGTGGTCAGTAGGCGGTCACTTACAAGGCTAAATTTTCCGTCTCTATCCAGCCCGTAATTGTTCCAGAGGCAGTAAGTCCCTCGCCTACCAGCCCCTGCTCACAGTCTACATATTGATTTATTTTGTAACCTTGTTACCGTCCTGTACAAAGTCATTTCTAAGCAAGTAGATGCTTTGCGAACTTATCGTACATAATCACGATTTTGTTCATTTCAATAGTTCTATAATTCATACTTTGATAATACAAGTAATAGCTTTTCTGAAAAGCTAACCGTCTCTTAGCTTTCCTATAATACCAAGGGAATATTTTGTTTTTATTAATTTGTGAATCGGTTATGTTGAAACACAGTGAATTTTACCATTGCAAATATTGTTAGATAATATGCAGGTAATCTGTTTAACCAGACTGGGGGTTTCCAATGTGGCATACATTTATTAACTTAAACAGAATACAAAAATTAACAGTTCACAGAAGCATATAATGCTGAAACGCAGAAATTCTTACCATCTGAGTACTGAACAACTTCTTACACCAGCAAAAATGCCCATCATGTGACACATACGTGACACATGTGTTTCACATGCGTGTAATACGCATGTGAATGAGATGAAAAATGCCACACATGTGACACGCATGTTGTAACACACATGTTTCACGTGTGTGTCAGACAAGTGACACATGTTGGTAAATTTACGCATGTTTGACATGTTTTTAAGTTAGAATATAAATTTGAATAAGAATAAGGTATTTAGGTGATATTGTCCACACATGTGAAACGCATGTAAATTTACACGTATGTGAAACATTTGTGCTCCAATCATGTGACACATGTGTGGGAAATCACATATGTTACATGTGTGGCATTTTTACCCTAGTGCCATCGTTAATTACTGTATGTGATCCAAGTGATTGTCCGAATGTAGCAATGGAACAACTACAGTAAATATTAACCCATTCGACCTGTCAAACATTTTGACACTGAAAAAAAAAAACCTTTTTCAAAGAAAAGAGTTGAAGTTGACAAGCTACACAATATATAACCAATTATATCAAATTAAGACGACCACTGAAGTCGCCAAACTGTAATTAGTAGTAGGCGAAAATCCGACCGGTTTCTGTGCCTAAAATTAGTATTTGTTGCAGTAAGCCTTTAAATTAAGTTGTAACTGAGGTAAATAATTGGGGGTTGGTAAGAGCATCCTTTTGGGGGGGGGGGG
>JARWCS010000002.1:1577817-1592032 GCA_034783895.1 Geukensia demissa
CCCAGTGGTTTCAGAGGAGAAGATTAAAATGTGAATTGTGGACGGACGGACGACGGACGACGGACGGACGACGGACGCCAAGTGATGGCAAAAGCTCACATGGCCTTTTAGGCCAGGTGAGCTAAAAAGGCAAAACGAAAACAAAATGAACATAAGTTTGGACGCTAGGAACCTATTTTCAACACAGTAGTTAGGCCAGGTACTCCGGAAAGGTAAGCAGCTTCTGTCCTCCATACAGCACCAGTCGTGGAATCCTTTATCTCAAATCAGGATTAACATTTATCAACTGCAATTTCTTGTAAATACTCATTGTGCTAAGGTCTGGCAGAATTCATACTTTCTTCTGTAAATAACCACGACGAAACTGGCAATGTCAAATAACTATCTTTCACACCGAAAAATTAACAATGTATGGTTCTGCATGTATTGAATCTTCTTGTAGAAAACGTGCAAAATATTGACAGTATACTGCTGCTGAAATAGCTGAAAATATTTTCATCAACTGAAGGCTTGCAAGAACAAAGGATCTGGTGATACTAGTTGCTAGTAAAGTGTAGAAGCTGTGTGTATTGCATGGCTTCTTACTGGGCTGTAAGACCAATGGCTTAGCATATGTTCAGGAATAAGTATTTAGGTTATCTGATATAAAATGATATGATCTTTTGAGATTTTCCGATCTGTTAACACTTTTTTTTATTACGAAGTTATATTATATTTTCGCTCCTATGTTCTAGCCTGTATTTTGGGGGAAATATTGCATAGGTATCACAGATGCCTTTGACATACAGTTGGTACTAATACCAATGTACTAGTAAACTGATATGAAACAAGTCTTGTATAATTATGTTTTATGTTCAAACAATCGAAAACTGAAGGTACATGTATGATAGTAAGTCACACCCACTTTGCAGACGATATAATAAAATATCAGCGAAAAACCAATGATTGACGTGTTATTCGTGTGAGCTACATATTTACACCTGAACGAATATTAACCACCACAAGACTCCTCCTACTAATTATAATTTGTTTTTTAAACTTTAAACCTCTATATCAAAAGTAACACTGCATAATATTTGTGGGATAACTTACAGAACAATTTTAGAAAAAGAGTTTGTCATTTAGGGATCAAATATATATCTTGTTTATCTTTTAAATTCAGGACATCAAGTGCTTATCAACGTCAAACAAGTTTTATAAACTAGGGCATCTAATATTAAAGATAAACTTCACGAAACACGGATTACCTTGTGTACTGGTAGACTGGTAAAACACCACGTGAAATATCAGAAAATCCTAGAACTTCATGCACGCGGTCTAGGCAAAGATGAAAGAAGACATGAGAACGGAAAACATTTCACCCCGACACAAGATAACTTAATATTTCAGTGTACCTTATTTTCCGTTATGCAGTCATAATTTCCAAAGGACAAGGATTATTCAACGACTTGACGATGATACTCGTCTTTCTCCAACTGATTTGGGCAACTGCTGTTACTACGGCGACGGTAAGGGTTTAAATGTTATAACCGTACATAAATGATTATTGCAAAATGCAGTAGAATGTGTTTCATCATACAAAATTGATCTTAATACTTACTTAAATGAAAAAAATACAAATTTTGTTAATAAACAAATACTTTGAACCAAAATTAAGACCGATGACATTACCACCTAAAATTACCCATGTTGAATAAATATGGAAAACATTGGGTATGCTTTATGTACATTTCAAGGAGTAACCTCTCATCAGTAGCATTAGAATCGAAACAAAGTAAGTCAAAGATCCAAACATAGCGAAAGAAGCATTAAAATCCAAACAAATCAAATAGGAAGCCAAATCTGAGGTTGGGACAACTACTAAGTGCAATACTTTTCGAAGCCTTTCATTTTTTAGTGTTTTAGAATTTTAACAAATGTAGCAAATTTCTGGTAAATTGTCCACTATGTCTAATTTTAGCATTTTTTAAAACAATTACTCCACATCATGATATAATGATGATCCCATCCTTTGTAATATTTGACCATTTTAGGAAAGATGAATCAAATTTCATTGCTGCAATTTCCTCTCCAATAAAATGGATCAAACTCTGTGATTGAGACGAAATTCTCACAAAATAATCGTAAAAGTGTAATGACAAATAAGTTATTCTAAAGAAAGCTATTTAACATGAAATAAATTTGCATTTACTTTCGTAAGACTTGAAAGGATGTTTGCAATGTGATAGTCAGGTAATATTTAGAACTGAATTACTACAGGTAACTTTAACAATTGCACTTCTAAGAGGAACACCAGAGGGGATATTTCTAACAAGATATGCAAAATTATATGCGCATAATGGAAAGGAAATGGTGAAAGGATTTTAAATCACTGGCTTTAAATATGAAAATGAAAAGATGTAAAAATAAAAAAAAAACACTTTTAAAACAACATATATTTGGTGTCTTTATATTTCAAACTTAGACTTTCGGAGAAAAAAAAGCAACCAGTAATTTAATGTACATTGCTGACATGAAAGGTTATTTATTGTAAGATTGATTGTTTTGATGCTTTAATAAAAAAAAAACTTTTCTGCACAAAATGATTTGAACACAAATTTGCAGTCTTTACTCAAATTTTATTGTCAATGACCCAGCAAATATATCTTCTGGTTAAGACACAGACATCTTACAAACAGTTTCGCCTATAGTTTAGGTGAATTTGCGAATTTAAGTGTTTAACAGGACATTTACACGAGTTTCATGTTGAATTATAGGCTCATTGTTGTAGTATTTGTCAATATAAAAGTTACTTAACTTACAATTTAAAGCTTTTCTCGCGCTAGTAAATCGTTAATAGTAAGTAGTTATGGTACTTATCGTCCCAACTTAAAGTTAAACAATACTTTTAAAAATAATTATTAAACTCACTGGCATCGCCTGCAGTCTGTATTTAAAATAAGTATTCATGACAAATTTAACGAGATAATGAGAGTGGACAGCAAATTGCAAGATTTGGTTCTTAATTATGAATATTGCCTAGATAGAATAAGTATAGTTTGGCGTAAACATTACACTAGAATCAACTGAAGTGAAAATGCCTCAGAACCTATATTAAATAATACTGAAAATGAAAAATAAAACCTGCTAAACATCCTTAAGTCTTTTTAAAGATTTTATAACAATGACAATTCACCCTTGACACAGTGTAACTGGAGGATGAGACATCCGTTTTAGTGGTCTAGATTATACCCCGATAGCTAGTGATTACTGTTAGATAGGTAACAGTCGCCAAATCGTTTCTTTGTTGCTTTCGGATCATTTACTCACTTCAAACTGCACAATATGCTATATTTAGCGTTTTGTATGTTATTAATTAATTGGTTGCTAATTGTCCAGTGGCATTTTTGAGCTCTTTGATAAATATCAACAAAGCTTTAAACATTAGTTAAATGACAAAACAGTAATCAGAATTCAAAATCCTAATGCAAAAACAAGTATGCATACTTTCACGCTCATGTTTACCATTTGCACAAGTGAATTTTTAAAACTCAACTAAGATCGCGAGAAAAGTCTGAGCAGTTCAAGTTTAAACTGGAAAAACAATCAAAGTTAAATATAAAGATGGAGTTCTGCATTTAAAGTCTTCTCCAACATAAATATTACAGGGTAGTATGGATGTATGATTTTAGAGGCCTACAGGGTATAAAATTATTCAATAAGATCACAGAAAATAACACATTTTCTAAAAGCTTATTTACACCACTTAGTAACAATGTAAAACCAAAAACATCAAAAGTCTATAAGTAAAATTCCCAACAATTTTAGATTTTAGATCAAACCAAGTCGAAAATCTTATATAAAGTTTGAAAAAAATCTCAAAAACCCATAAATTTCATTTAAGGCAAATATCATGTAAAAGGTGTCAACAGTGTCTTTAAAGTTTCTAGTGCATTATTTACAGTAAGACTCAAAATGCTTTAAAGCTTTCTGTAATGCATGTAAGCATCATTCTATAATTCAAAAGCTATAAATCATTCAAATTTGAACAAAATATTTACTGATAAACAAGAATTTTCTTACAAAAGATTTAAACACACATGTGAAAGTAAGCACTCTGGAAATCAATCGTTCTTCATCATTGAGTTTTTTATCTGTCTTAAAAAACATATAAAAATAAAAAAACAACTTTAAAAACAACATAGATTTGATGTCTTTATATTTCAAACTTAGACTTTCGAAAAAAAAAGCAACCCGTAATTTAATGTACATTGCTGACATGAAAGGTTATTTATTGTAAGATTGATTGTTTTGATGTTTTATAAAATTACCTGTATAATTCATTAAATTTACAGCAACATTAAATATTAGTAACTAAGAGAAAATGGATATGGGGTTAGCGTTTAGTATACATGAACAACTAAATCATGAAATACCAGAATAATAATTGATAATTGTAATAAAACGGCCCTTTTTGCAGTTCTTTATGTTGCCATTCACTATAAGGCATTTAGGCCACACTTTACTATAAAAATGAGAAGACTGTATGGATGTTGTGCCATCCTTTCTAAAATAAGGGAAATTTTATCTGGTTGTCAACAAAAACAGATTGCTTGTAAAAAAGTAACTTGTGATGATATCTGACTATAAAGACATAATCATACAGATGATAAATTGTTTACATGCCTTAAAGCAAGATAAAGATGTACCACTGTATAATTTTAATTTGTGGTTAACATTAGTTATACAACTCTGTTTTGTATCAAGAACATGTATCCAATACAGCAATTTCTAGATAGAGCAAAATCATTGACATTAACAGGAATAAGTTGCTCCTCCATTGAAGTCATCACTCCAGAAATCTTGAAGGCCGGTAAGAACTCTCCATTTCACAGATGGTGAATATTTTCCTGTGAGATGTAATAATCCCTTTTATCCCTTCCCTTTACATTGAAATGACTAATACCGAATGGGGAAATGGACAATATGGCAGGTGGCTTTAATGAGGCAGAAACTTCTTACCCTTCTGGACCGTCTGAATTCCTTCCGTTTTTTTGTGGGGTCTACATTGCTTATAGCTGTGTTGGTTTTTTTTTGTTTTATATGAACAGTTAGTATCATATTCTGTCATGTTCATGTTATCGAGATTGCCCTGTCTGTCAACTTGGTCCCTTTTGTCTAGTCCTTCGGTTTTCTTTCTCTTACTCTTTAGCAAAAAGTAAACATTGAACATTGCAAATGTATTTCTTACAATCAGAGTGGCTAAACTGTCATTTCTGTGTGATCAATTATTTGCATTAATAACGAGAATCATTTAAAATTCTTCAGAATTTCTACCACTATTAAACACATAATTAAAAACCAAATCTGATTACAAACAGCTGTTACTAACAGCACATTAGATCTTTTTGTTTAGTTCTGGTAGTGTATTTACACGAGACTAATTAGTTCTTAAGTAATTATCCCATGTCTTTAATATCCTTGTCAATACCCATTGAAGGTAGCTAAACTGTCAGCTTTTCAATTAAAGTCCTTTAAAGTGGTCAAAGATCACTGTGATAAGAGCACTAACTAAATAACCAGTGTCTGTATTACAACGAAGCTTTCATTATCTCTGTTGTGTTGTGTCTTAAGGCCAAGTGTCTTTGCTCACGGAAGCAACACAATGAAAGCACAAAATAGGAGGCGTTGACAAATACAGTGAAATGTATTTAATTTTCCCTCTATTTTATTAGAATTATAATCGTATTGAAAATTTTCAATAAATATTTGCCCTTTTAAATTTGAACTATGCTGGGGTACTGATTAACAGAAATTTTTCAAATGAAAGCAATAGTCTGAAAAAGATTAACTCAACTGTTCAAAATTTTGAAAAGCTATTATTTCCAACTTGATGCACAGTAAATTTTGAATATTGAATTATATGGTAGATGATGTCCAAAATTGTAATTGGTAACGAATGAAACTAAGCTTAAATATTCAGTTGGGTCAAACCATTTTAACATCACCAAAAATTTAAATACTGTGATTTGTACAATTCAACTAGATGTCAAAAGTCTTATAATATGATTGATTAAATTGACAATTTCATGCCCAAAAAGTACCAAGATGGTTAATCGAGTTGACCAACTTGTGTAGAACAACTCTCTGATTTACCAAATTCAAATAAAGCACTACACAACTCTGTGAATTACTGAATTCAAATAAAGCAATGTCGAAAATAAGCATTTGGCTTTGTTGTACATGTATTATTTATTTCACAAAAGATTCACTTTCTGCATAATCTGCTATTTTTTGTTTGGTTTTTTTGTTCTTCATCTTTTTGCCAAGATCTTATCTGTGCTCTTTCTTAGGACTACTTTAAGCCCTTTAGTATATTCAATTTGTTTGCAAAACTAACAAGCTTTAAATTCCCCAAAAGACCAAACGCTTTCTCTTTGTTTCTTATCTGGATCAATTAACCTTTATTTTAGAGAATCTAAAGTTCTTGGTCTTTCACTGATGTGGTCTTGACCAAATACATATTCAAAATTATACTTTTAAGCAGTTCACTAATTATTCAAATATTGTTAAAGATGTAACATTGCATGAATTATACCAAATTTCTTTGAAAATTTTAACAAATGTCTTGCCTCTTGTTACATTCCATATTTATCTCTAAAAATCAGAATTATAAAATTCTTCAAAATGTTCTTGATAATAAAACAAATGCAATGCCCCTTGGTAGTTTAGTTCTTTGGTTCTATATTATTCAATGTATCTGTACTAAAGTTGATTTAAATTGCAATAAGTAGAACTCACTTCCTGTTGTAAACAACTGGTTTTTCAAACATCAACAACAATAAAATACATAGGTAAACACTAGAGCTGAATGTAACATCTGTTTAAGGGGTCACAAGACAAGCTCTCAAAACCAACTGTTACCCTTTATTATAAAGCGTTTATAGAATTCTGATAAATAAGTCTGTCATTGAATGCTTGAAAACATATTTACTTACTCAATTATCATTATTAAATATGACAAGATAGTTGCTGAGGGCCATATCTGGGCTTTATGTTCTGTGAATTAAATATGACATGATTAACTTTTTTGTTGGAGTGAGGTAGTTTATCAATTGCTATAAAATGTTGTGTATTTAGTTCATTCTTGTATACCTTTTGTATTTTCAATTTTCAAATTCACAAGGTATAGTAAACAGTAATTATTGCTATTAAGTTGGTAGTAAATGAATTACAACTCAATTAAACAGCAATAAATATTTTCAAACATAAAAAATGACATGTTCTTTAGGTTGAGTTCTGGAGCAAAATACCTAAATTAAGTAGGACTATTCTATTCAGACCAAACTGTGCTTTAAAGATGCAATTATTGGAACATCTACTTAAGCATTTTAATAATTTCCACTGAAATTGTTCTGTTTTCTCATATATTTAATCTAGTCATTTCTGGAATCAAAAGAAAATAAAATAAACTAAGACATTTCCAAATTTGGAATTACACAAAATGTGAAGGATTTCTATTTATTGAAAATAGAACAAAATGCCAATTTGATCAATTTTGTATTATGTTGGCATGTTATGATAATTACACAGATAGACATCAAACAATGTGACTCTTTTCTTCAACCTCTGGACACAATTTTTCTATCCCATTGTTTTAAATATCCGATGACTTAAACAATTAATATTTACTTGCCAGAAAATCATCAGATGCTATTGTTTAAAGTATCAAATTGCTTGAACAATTATGACAATTAACAACCAGTGCCAAGAAAAACAATAAAATATTATCTGTTATGACAATTTATGTCAAATTAGTTATAACAAAGAATGATAAAATATCTATATAATAAACTGTGAGAATTTCTATATATATTGTTTCCCATTGTAGTTTAGTTTATTTCAAATATTATATCTTTAATGATCAGAATCGTATATAGAAACAAATAAATAAAATTTCAGTGATTATTCTGAAATGAAGTTTCTATGCTAGTAAGTGTATTATGCTTACTGATAGATTCAAGTATAGGCCTTTATTTTCTGTTTAGCATGTTAAATTGCTTAAAAACAAACCAGCAAATAGTTGAGACTACAAAATGTACAGCTTGTGAATAAATTTTAAAATTACACTTCAGATAATATGACCAAATTCCATATCCAAATATAAGACTTGAAAGTAACAAGGCAAATATAGGGGTCTATTTTAAAAATCAGTCTTCACGACAAACCAGTAGACCAAATCCTGAAGCTGTTGGAATCCAAAAGCCCAATGCTGTTTAAAATTTAAGTTGATCTAAAAATTCCAATTACAGGCAAGTTATAACAATATTAAAAATCTTTAAATAAAATGGTGAAGGCCTGTGGATCCAAGAGTTTACTGTGAATGCATAAAAAAAAATTCAGTAGCTCATCCTTTGGTAAAATTGCAAAATCTACAAGAAATATTCAGGTTACACATACAGGATATATTATTTACACAGTCATTGAAGCTGTCCCATTTCTTTGTTAGTATATGCATTCCATGTGAGTGGATGAGTAGGTTTTGAAAATTTGACCAAATAAAAGAAGACAGTAAGTTTAATTTCTAGGTACTAGAGAAATATCTTCATCAAATGCCAGGCCAAAGCAGTCCTTCAACATTTTAAACATTTTCTTCCCAAAAATTCATACCAATGCAGATAATGTAAAAATTACACATTCCAGATAAACTTCACAATCTATTCAGGGTAGAGGTGGTGTTAAATTTTGCAATATCAGATCTTTAGGAGTGACTCACCATTCTGATTAAAGTGATACCCCACCACTAGATAAGGGTTCTACCTTTGATTAAATATTTGTCAGCTATGTATAAACAAACTATAATTAATCAGAAGAACTAGACACACAAAGCCTACGATTTAATACCATTGTTTACTTTATAAATTTATAGGTTTACCTATCTGTTCATAACAAGGTGTACAGACCATGGTCTGTAGAGAACAAAATTAACCCCTGTAACCTAACTAAGCCTTAAACATCAGCAAAACATGCAACAAGCTACAACACTGCAATACATGTTTAATAAATGGTAGTATCACCAGGCATTAGTTGTATTTGACTTTGTGCTTTATCACTGTGGTTCGTTTGATCAATGTTGATATGATTTGATTGTTTACATTAACTTACATTAAACGAACATTGATCTTTATCAGTGTAAATTTTTACATGTCTTAAGGATTGTCTTAATATAAAAAATTAAGGGCTATAACTGAATCTGAATTTATTTACATTTCTTGGACCAAACAGTTTTGAAAAATTAAAACCAATCAGCCTGATTTTTTTATTTTAACAAAGACTGTCCAATATACGGGGAGGGTTGAAATCATGTTTTACCAAACCACATACTTTATGTGCCTGTCCCAAGTATTCAGTATATGTCATTGCTTGAATGTTATTATAGGTTTACATTTTACAGCTTGCCACATAATGTAGATATTTGTCCATTATTGAAGGCCTTATGGCAACCTGTATGTAACTTTTATGTTGTGGATGGCTGTCTCATAGACAATCATAACACAAAAATCTCTTTTTTCTATATCCATATCCAGATTTCAAATGAATACACAAAAATGGCATCAGGGATGATATAGCCTGGTTGTGAAGTATATTTTTTTAATACAATGTAGTTACAATTCAAGGAAGAAATTTCCACTATCGAAATTCAAGTAAAATAATTCAATATAATCAGATGTAAACTTTTGGAGTTATTGTCTGGAGACCTAATTTTTACAAATTTTACAAGTTGTTGTCACTGTTTGCTTTTATACTTATTTCTTTTTCAGATTCCCTTGCCCTCATTTGTGAAGATGAGAGAAAACTATCCTGGCTATAAACATGCTGGGGGTCATTTTCATAACAACCAGCTTATTGACATGATTGGTTGTAAAAGAGACTTGCTTTTACATGACACCAGTGCTTTAAGACTATCTTATTCCTTCAATAAAGTTGGAGGTGTGCATTCATTAGGAACAGACTTGATTCACTTATCAAGGACTGGGAAAGACAGTGTTACTGGTCGTGATGGACTTCAATATTTATATCATCCAATAGCCTATGGGCCATATTTAGCTGACAAATATGGATATCCTAGTATAACTAAACTGCACCAGCTGGATCCAATCAGCACTAAGAAAAACTTTTGGGGCAAACAGGGGATACTGAGAGTAATCACATATAGAAAGATAAAAAACTTACCAGTTGGCCATGTTGCATTATGGGATTGTGATCATTTCCATGAAACAAAAGACTGGATTTCTGGTCACAGTCTAATCACAGTGGAGTTTTGGGAGTCACCAGGTAATCAACTTTACAAATATATAATATAAACTTGTATATCAGTAAAAACATCCCAACTCATTACATTATACCCTGATTTTATGTCAAAGTTGGCATGGTCTCCTTGACATTTACTCTGTATCTTTTACTTTTCTTATTTAAATACCACTAGAAAAGAGAAAACAAGACTGCAACAGATATTCATAAAAAATACCCCCAAATATGGCTAAAGAAATAAAAATATTTCCACATAATTACATTCAGAAAAATAAAGGACATAAAATGTTTGGGTAACAGCAGAATTAACAGAATTCATAAACATTTCCCAATGTCTCAGATTTATCAAATTTCCTATATTCATTCAATAACATTATTCATTCCCTCAAAGTTCTCAAAAGTCCTAAACATGCCAAATTAAAAAAAATATTTCTATTTTTAAAATTTTTTCTTCCAGATTCCAACTGTTCAACTACCAAAGAGAAAAAGAATAACCAGAATGAAGTTTTAGTAGAATCCATCAAACCAAAGTCAACACATTTCATGCCATCAATGTCATCTTCTACAAAAGATCCAAGTCTTCCACTGCTATCCAATCAACCAATACAATCAAAGTATTCATCACTGAAACATCATAACAGACAATCTAACCAGGGTAACAAAATCACCGATTCACAACCGGATTTAAAAACATTGTTACAGAATAAATCATTCCGTAGGAAATTTATCAAAAAATATTATGTAAGTAATGGACATCTGCGTCATGCAAAACACAGAGGATTAACTGTGTCTAATAATAAACGAACAAATCCTCATTATAAGGCCAGCCTATAGAAAGGAGAAATACATGGTACCAGGAACTTGCTCTTTTGAGCCAACGAACGGCAGTTATATGTTTGTGTTCATACAGTTATAAAACTATTGAAGCATTTATTGTACCAATGTTGCATTATGAAAATACTAGTCATTATTTGTCACAGTTTGTGTGTGTTTTTGAACTGACATTGAAAGTGCTAATTTTTGTTGTAATAAATATTGATGATTAATTATTGATAATTTGATCTCTAAGTACAATGATTAATTCCAATATAACATTCCAATATAACATGAAAACAATATTTTTAAAGAAATCTTAATTGTGGTTTATATTTTGTCTGCTGCCCCTGATATCATAAATCATTGTTTAAATGCATAAACAAAATGTATTATAATTCTGTGCCATATAAAAAATATTATTTTCACCTGAGGACAATACAATTAGCATTTTTAATTTTCTAGGCTTTTTCCCAGAATTTTGTAATGTCCCATGAAGACAGTTAAACATTAAATCCAACAAAGTGTTTGGGGTTGCTGCATAAACCCTGTTTAAAGCTGTAACATGCATTTTTAAAAATTTAAACATCAGATACTGCGTGAAAGGATTCATTGAATCTCTAAGTTTATGAAGAAAAATATCAGTTAATATATCTCCCATTTATAAAAAATCTTATAGATTTACCTGTAAATTTAGTGTATGAAAGAAAACTTAAATCTTAAATCAACCTTCTATACTAATAATAGCATGGCTTCAAATGCATTATCATTTCCTACTCAAATTTAAATGACACTTTTAAAAAATTGTATGTCATTCATACAAAAAATATGAAAAAGTTTTAAGCTGTGTAAATATTTAAAAATAAATCTGGGTCTGCACTGGATTGATAAACTTTATCTGGCTAAAATGTCTCAAGCTATTTCACACCCTGTATCTGATAAGATCAACTTTACATCTTTACAAAACTAAATAAATTACGCTTATAAAATTTAATTACAAAAAGATTTACAGCCCTTACATTTGGAAATTTTAAACCTTCCAATTAATGAAGAAGAGGATTTGTAAAAGGTCCAAGTAAATATTCATTGATACAATATTCAAGAATAAGATCAATTCAATTTTTTACAAAAATTGAACTTGTCAGTTTTGTAAATTGCACAATTAAAAATATAGAATTTCTAGCAATTAAATTTGTGTTTGTTAAGGACATTTAAAATCAAGAAGTGTGTTGGGTATGCATCTCCAAGAAATAATCATTCTCCTACCTAAGATATCCAATCGGATATAATTTAATCCTTTTTAAATTGGATCTTAAACAATGTTCTTTATATTGCAAACACTTGCCAATGTGTGGAACACCCCCATGTAATATTATATAATTCAAATGGCCACATGCAGGTGTGCATTCATGTCTTCTTTGTCAATGTTTCATCAAAGGCCTAGAGATATGCAGGTTAATTATCCAGACATTCAGAATGTTTTCTTTCATACTTGACAAATTAACATACAGGTATGAATTAAATGCACAATAAGAAAACTAACAGAATTGGATTTGGAAGTGAATGGAATGGTAGAATTTGAAAATCTTATTAAATGCCTGCAGTAAATACTTGTGGCAAACTAGTACATGGTTCAAGAATATCATTTATCATCGTAACATAATGGGCATTTCTATTCAAAATTAATATTTCAGTTCTCACAGTATCACATATTATATAAATGTAACACTAATATGGTGGTTCTCTAATATTTACTATTTTGCCACAATTTGCTGTATATAAATAGTTTTTACATTTTCTCTAATACCAGTATAAGCTCCAATGGCAGCTAGGTCTTTATTGTGACAATATCAACAGCTCAGTTATCATTTACAACTCATTTGCATAAATTTGTTTTAAGAATAGACAAATTTATCATTTTATATACAAAAGGCAGCCATTTTTGGCCAATTCAAAGTATAGAATAACCCTCCCAAAAATGTACTTTAATTATTTTCCAATGTATTTTTTTTTTGTCTGACCAAAAGTAATTAAGTTAAGTTTTATTTATCACAAGAAGAATATTTTTTATATCACATATAGGATTTGCTGTTATTTTTACTGTACAGACTTTTTGCCCATTTTATATTACTGCTAAATTTCAAGCATACCACATTTGCACCTTGAGTGTACAACAGTTCAAAAACTTTGGCCTAAATAATAATTTATAAAATTGTTACAATTGACTTTTTTAAATTTATACAGGTAAATGCAAAACTGAAATACTGACAAATAAGTGTCCCTCTTGTATTGAAATTTTTTGCTATATCATCTTCATTGTACAGATCAAATTGGATAATGTTGAGTTATTATGACCATCAAAAGAAAAACCGATTATTGTAAAATTTTTAACTATTGTTAATAATTTATATTGCTTGTTGATTTTGTATGTTTGTGTTGTGAAATTGAAGTTGATGAAAATAAAACAAAAATGTGAATATTTTTGCAACCTGCCAGCAAAGGGCTATAACTCAAAAAGACAAGTGGGCAAAAATATGCACAGCTGAACTTTTATCTCCTTCAGGGTTTTAATTTTAGTCAGGTGTTATTGTGGATTTTGGAAACAATCCTAATATTCTTATCTGCACTAACAGTATAACACAGTATACAAACTGAGGTGTTATGATGCGTTGCATGACACTGAGGTTGAACAATACACTACAGTAAGTATGTATTCGGTAATATGATGGACACAGTAAAGTGTTGGGCACTGTATAGTGCCTTTTTTGCTCCTTGGAATTACCCCTTTTACATAAAAATCTGTAAAAGGTATATACGAAATCTTTAGGAAAGCATTTGTTGCATTTCTTACAAAATATGACTTGAGAGTCAAAGATGTATTTTTTTTGCCCAATAAGCTAAGGGAAAAAGAAAGTCTGTTCTCACAACAGTAAAAAACCAATGAATTATTCCCATCAAATCTAGATTAAACCAGTGGCTCCCAGGAGCCTGTCATCAATCACCTGTCATACAGTTGCCAAAATAAAGTTTACATTAAAACCATTTGAATTAACTATGGTTCGCAAAACACAAGCAAGTTCGGGTGAGGCAGCCATCGTGGTTGGCGGATGCC
>JARWCS010000002.1:1609611-1621498 GCA_034783895.1 Geukensia demissa
CAAAACCACCCTGTCGTGTTCAGCCATTTTTGCAGTTCACTACCTTGTTAGTATATGTAGTATATTTAGTATATTTTGTATTACGCGTCCTGCACCTGTGGTACAACTCAAATATTTTTTGAAAAGGTGAAAATCTAGAAGAAATCATCAATTCATATGTTCTAGTGCGATTATATTTTGGGTATTGAAAGAGTTGCAGCCAAAGTTTTTTTCTACCAAAATTTTAGTGTCACTTTACCAAAAATGACAATATTTGTATTTTAATGTGTTGAAACAAATAATCGTGGGAAAATGAGAACTTGAGCAGAGGTTGCAGAATCGATGGAGCAGGATATTTAAATGATTCTTTTGTCCTGACAGCGGTTATTGTCTATAAATGTAGTATGTTATTGGTTATTTATTTTCATGTATAACATTAAACATGAAGATTTTAATATTCACCATTTAAACAATAGAGATCACTATCAGCTGTTCCCTAGTTAGATGTAACATGTGGGATGTTTCTAGCATTTAGTTTCGTACATCAACTGAATTGAAACAAAAAAGGTTAAAATATAGCAAAACTATCATTCTGTCGTGTGTCAATTCATGATTGGATAGTGGACCGCAAAGATGTGCATCTATTGAAAAACAGAGCTGATGTAAACCACTTCCGAAGTAAAAGAGAAAGATTAAGGTAAGCAATTACCCGTCTTAATCGGAAAGAAAAAAATAATGTATATAAGTTTTTAAATGTCTCATATTTTATCGAAATAAAACAATTTTATACACTTATTATCTGATGGGGTGAAGGAACTGTGATTAATATAGTTGAGCGTACTGAAAATAAGGTAATCCTTAAGGAGTCTCTCTTGGCAGAGATTATTAAATTGTTGCATAGGGTTCGGTAGGCAATGATTTAGGACTGAAACAAGTTTACAAATAAGTAGATCAATATTGTGTGTAGGTTGTAAAATGAGGATTGTAGAGGGTGTATAGTTTTGATGTTCACCGAAAAAATAAGCAATGTAGTTTTTATAGTACTTGTAACAACGGATTCAAGGCGTGGTAATCTGTGTTCTTAAGTTGGACAATGTCCCACAACTATGGATGTCCTATTTGAAGGACCGTTGTCCGCAGGATAGATGAAACCTCTTGCTTATGCTTTTCCCCGACATTTTGTTTGGGAGAGGGATTTGACAAAAAAGAAATTCCGAATAACTGAAATTTGCGAAAATTGCTTACGAATTTTTTTCAAGTTAATGAAATAAGTAGTCGAATTTATTGATTTGCAAAACCTTGTTTCTGAGTCAGCTAACCATATGTTACCGAGGACGATACATTGTACATTAATTAAATGAAAATGTCATCGTCGAAATAAGCACAAGTGGTTCATATTTGTAGAGATTTTATACCTAATTTACAGGGTAAAATTACGAAAATTGCTTGCGATAATTGATTCTCTAATAAAACCAGCATTTTACAACTATGTCAACGTGTATCACTGACAGTCCATTACTTAACACCTGACCCAATAGATGGTGACGTGGACAATTTAAACTGTAATAAAACTGGATACTAAGGCCTTAGACACGCGCTATGTCAACCAGATGCACACTCCGATATGACTTCTTCAAGATTCATTATATGAATGGTGTTGACTTTATAGATTATAAGATCATTTAGGATATTCTTTTTTGGGGTAAAACAGTGATTTTATTTAAATGGTTAAGCATTTTAAATAGTTAAGTCTTGCGTCCCTTGAATTTGATGGGTGTGGCACCTGACCGGTTAATGACAAAATATGAAAAATGAAAGAAGTGGAGTAGATGCCAAATTTTAAGGAGCGGCCGAAATTCAAAATTATTGCAGGTTTCTACAGGTAGAATTCAAATTTTTGTGGCGAGCTTTTATAAGTACAGAGGCTAAGCTTAAGATTCATAAAAAGGGCGAGAAGTCCATATTTTGCAGCCATTAATTTTAGTGTTAAATCCTAAAAGAGATTTTTGGAACGAATGAAACCAATAATGAAGTTTAATGGGAAAGTAAAAGACGAAATGACTGTTATTTTGTTATTTCCCACCCAAGATGCAACACTTTTCAGGGGCGGATTCAAGGGGGCGCACTCTTCCGAGGGACTTCGCCCCCCTGCCACCTACCCTGGAACCGCGCCCCTAACGTAGAATCCTGGATCCGTGGCTACTCTTTAGCATTTTTATCATAAATGAGACGTTCAGAAACGCTGTAAATAAAATATGACCTATTACTATTTTATTAATTTATTTGCATGATTTTTATGTGAACCTGTAGTTAAAAGGTGTACCTATCAAGTGACCATGGTGGCAGGCTATAAATACCCGAATGTTGTAGATATAACATGCCATGTATTTAACCGTTTAAAAACTCGGAAGTAATTTGATCATGAATGATGAAAACATAACACAAATAATCGAGATTGAATAATAATTCAGGTAGCCAATTTATATTAGTATTTTAAATGCTGTTCTCATCTTAGAGCCGGGCATAACAAGTGAAAATAGTGGATGATTTTTACATTAACTAATAGCGTATTTGCCTTTTGCATCGAAGATGGCAGTAGCATGGCACTAGGACTGTGTTATAAACAAATGAAATAATAAGAAAAAAATTCGCTGATCACAATTAAAAATAATCAGTATGATTTTTAAATCAACTTGTGTAATTTGATAGGTAAGGTGTCCCACTATGATTAAATATGTTGTGCTGCGGGCAAAACACAATGCCGAATTGTCATATTGATAGCCAGCGATTTTTCAGATAAGACTACAATCGATGACCACCTGTTACCTGTTGTAGACAGGTTAGAAGCCGCAAAACAATGACCACAGATGTCCTTTTCATTGTTAATGAAGCAGATGATGAAACGCTTGCATCGCGGAGCAACAGTTCCTCTATATTGTTGCATTTGAAAATATAATACCTCACCCGATACTGAATTTTATATTCGGCATGCGATATCAATATTAAAACGATAATATATACGTTGTATAAATTACACAGGTGATTCCAGATATTATTGACGGAAAAAAACTAAAAACATTTCTCAGAATTTCGGTCTGGTGACGTATCACAAAAGTGAAGTCGACATCTTTAAAAAGTAAAAATGTCGTAGAAATTTAAACTATTTAAGTGAAAACTTCTGAAGTAAAATAAAAATATCATAATGGGGCAGTGTATAATAATAATTAAATCTTTTGAAACACGTAATATAACTGCTTCGTTAGTATGCTTTTGCTGAAACTAACTGCTTTTGTTTCTAATTCTCAAACTTAATCTGAATATTTCTCTATAACTTTTTGTGGGTTTTTCTGTTTTTGTGACCGTTATAATGGGCATTTATTCAACAAATGCTCGTTATGACGATCACGCAAATGGAGAAATCAGAACACCAATTGAAATTAACTTACTTCCGGTATTGAGGGTCTTTAATGTTGGTACATGGGAGACTTCATCTATTGCAAAGTAGTCTTGTTTCATTTAATTTTGGTGACATATTTAATCTGTATAACATAATAGAACAGGATTCAAATTTAAGTTATTTAAAATTTTTATTGGCAAAATTAACTTAATTTGATTCTACGGATTAAAGGGCAGCATGATAACTTTATTTAAATGCGCGCACAATCCACTGAAACTGCACAAAAGTTTTTACTGTGATTTATCATACTCAACAGCCTATGAAATTTTAACACCACATCCCTTAGAAATTGAACAATTATTGATCGAAATAAGCTCAACATGTTACCGCAATTTAAGTTCGATCATTTGAAGAAGTGCAGATTTGAATTCTCAAATGCATGTATTTATTTATCATAATTTGAAATAAATAATACACAAAATTATAATTCCATTGTAAATACCCATGTTTTATGATTAATCCATATTGTTATCGCCCTTTGAACAGGAAAACAAAGAGTGAAACACAACAATGTTGGTCACATATGTTCAACGCAAATTAGTTATATAAATACGGAATATTATTTATAGTGTAAAGGTAAAAGACACGTCAAACTAACAAGTCTATTTTCTAGTATATACGACTTTGCATGTTGCTATCTAACACTACTGCATGGAAACATTATTTGGTGAAGGATTTTGACCGTTCTAACACGATATGCATGTGTCTTTCTTTTTTGTACAATGGAATTTCAGTGTGACTGTTTAAATTCCCGATTTTAATTGGAAAAGAAAAAAATATTGACCAAAGCTGAATAACCAGGACAAACAGCGGATCTACAATACAATATTAAGTAGTGGTGCCGCGGGTAACGTGACAATTTTATCTACCGGCGTATCACTACTTGGTACTGTGTCAAAGAATTTCATCAAACAGAATTAACCAGTCAAAGAAACAGGAACAAGATAAACCTACTAATATTCACTCAGCTTGATTTCACTAGTTCAGGAGACTATTCTAGATACCTACACATCTGACCTTTCTTGCTTACATTTGATTTCAGGATTACTTTGTAAATTGGGACTCGTCAGATCATATGTATATCTCAACAAAAGTATTGACTTAGTGTCTTTTCAATAAATGTATAACTACATTCGCTTATAGAGTAATTTTTCATTTTATCCGTCTACAAATTAATGGTTTATATCCCAAAACCAAATTAAATGCAATTTCTAAACAAAACCTCTTTATTTGAGAAGGTTAAGTAACGAGATGAATACTTATTGAACAAATCGGTTGAAGCCAATAGCACGTTAAACATGTATTAGAGCGAATTTATTCAAATTAAAATAATGACAACGTTTCACTTGCAATCAAGTATAACTAGTACATAATGATACGGTCGTTTGGACCAGTGGTCCGGATTTTGGTTCTTTACGGGCGATGTTGTGCGACTACCGTTTATAACGCTATACTCCCCTTTGCCTGGTTTCTGATAGAATCGCCATTTTAATTCCTCTTTAACAAAAGATAATGTGAGCTATTGCCATAATTAAACGTATTTGCGGTCTTTGCGTCCATAATTACAAAATACATACCTGAAACTGCTTGGCAAATTTGGACCAAATGGTCCTTTGTGTCAGGCTTTCCCACCTGCAGTCCTAAATGGCTACCGCCGCTAAAAATAGAAAAAAGAATTGGTTAACAATAAAAATACATAGATATACAACATAGATATACTTTATTAGGATGCTCGCACAAAAAGACACCCAAACCCCATCTATATCCAAAATAATTAAGTTTTCCAATCATTATGTCCCCGATGGCCCTACAATATCAAATGAGCGGCCTGTCTGTACATTGAAATTTTGACATGCACATCTGGACATATATTATTCCAAACATCACTTTTCTGTTCATTAAAATAGGAAAAATCCCCATTTTGATCTCTTTTATTGCACCAAGTGGACCCCTGGTTTATAATAAACTATTCTGAACAAAACCTAATGTAACTATATTCTAATATATACTATCAGATATTGTTTTAATATACAAAACCAAAATTCATAAAGAGTTACCCCTTATGAACCCCTCATTATACCATTTTGGTAACGAAAAATTTTGTGGACAAAAAAAATATGAAATGTTCATCTGTTTATCAAAAGGTATGATCTTATTAGGATTCATAAAGTTTCTATCTATATTTGAAGAGAAAGATGTTCTTTGAGCTGATTGGTCAATTTAGGTCTTCATGATAAAGCATGATTTTTTCCGAAGATAAAGACCCGAATGTACATCTAAAGGTGCACACCTAACAATATACCAACTATAAAGTTTGCACCTTAATATGGCTAAAATGTTCGGACAAATTCAGGGTTAAGAAGAAGAAGAATAGAAATGGTACAAAAATAATAAGTCTTAAAATTATCGTTTGGACGACTTAAAAAACTTTTTGTCTGAAAATGCTGGGCTGATGGGGTCTTAACATTGGCGAAATTGTCCTCTCCTAAAATAAAACCCGGCACCCAAGTCCGCCAACCAAGATGGTCATCGCATAGTTTAACATAAGGCCACATCGGAAATTCACCTTAAACTTTTCTTGTCTGAAACTACTGAGAAACATGCCAAATGTTGGCGGAATGGTACTTACATGGTAATCTACGAAAGGAATGTCAGAAGTATTCGACAAAGATGGCCAGCATAGTCGAACTTAATTAAACATGAGATCCTAAATATGTTTAACTGATTTTCTTCTTGTTTGTAATTACCAGACTTTTGATGAATTGTCATTAGATGGTAGTCAAACAAAATCTTGTTCGACATCCTTACCCGCCATCCATGATGGTCACCACAGCTAAACATATTTTAACATTGATTCCTTTGAGAAATTCTCCTCAAAATTTCTGTTTCCAAAATTAATTAACTAAATGCCACCGACAATTGCGCAATTGTAATAGAAGACCCTCTACCAAATTTCAAATAATTTAACATCAACAGGTTACTTTCTAGCATTCAACAATAAACAAAGACCCACATCGTACATTAAGTAGTTAAGGGCCCATAATGAATAAAATAAACCATTCAAATAATCGATTATAGTTTAAAACATAAAACTTGCAACAGCAAACCCCCCAAAAGATGCAAAACCAATAACATATGAAGCAAAAGATAATAAGAAGTACCGACCTAGAAAAAGTATTCGCTGTTTCTGAGAACTACTAAAGAATTGGAAAGCTATTGATTAACAAACCATCTTCCCTTGATAATGTGTTTTAAATATAATTAAAAGACTTGTCAAGACAATGTTGATTCAGTAAAGGCTATGTGCAACACTGGGCGTAAAGATCGTTTGTTGAAATACGTATTTACCAATGTTGTTTATAAATATTACAAATTGTATTATGGTGTTCACCTGTGTCAAGGAGCAACCTCTCATCAGCAACATAAGAACCAATACATAGAAATACCTAGATACTGTAAAAGCTACTGGATGTTATGTGACTTGTGATCAATATTAGTAACCCAATCATCACAGCGCTTCCTGAAAAAAATATCTTATGTGCTTATGGTGAATCACATGATCACCGTATTAACGATTGGTTCAGTGACTAGTCTTTAGGCTGTGGATGCATGTCCAACTGTCCGGAAAATTATATTTTTTGCCATACTTACTATCTGGAAAAATAGCATTTGTCGCTATCTATCCAGACAAATATTTTGTCTGCCTCCGGTTACTGTATTGAAAAAAATTCAGATATTCATCTTTATTTAGGATTATACCTAAACACATAGATTTTCTGTAACATCTGTCAGCAAGTTATGATTTTTTTTCCATGTTTACGCAGGTAAATTTGATAGTTCATCTATTTGTAGCGTCAAATAGATAAATATAGAATATTGTATGGGGTTTTCCATACCATACCCCATATCAACCCGAGACACCCATATCGACCCGAGAGCTTTAGCTTGAGGGTCTGATATGGGTAGAGGGTTGATATGGGGTATGGTATGGAAAACCTCGTATCATATACTGTTTATCATATATTTTAACTTTGAAGGTTGTTATGGGTATAATGGAAAAGCCCATATCATTTTTTTACCATACATTTGAAACTTTTTTTACTAAAAACTTTTCTTTCTCTCAAAATGTTAAAGCAATGCCAATAAAATATCTTGGAAAATATTCATGTCAATATCATCATGTGTGTGGATCTGCATATGATTTATGTTTTATAAAACACTAGATGTGAACCAACTTTTGGGTGGAAGTGTCTATAGACTTAGACAAACACAAAATACATTGGATATACAACTTTTGTTTTGTTTTTGGGTCAAGTTGTATCGACGCATTCCTGTTTTTTCAATATCACTAACGTATTACTAACGTTGTGCTACGTTCGCGATTTCGGCGTAAATATGGGGTTTTGACAATGTGGTATCATTATTAATGAGGATAATGACCTGATGTTTTATGGCAACAAAGCTGTGACCTTTTTGAATAATTAACGTGTGAAAAATCGAAAAATTCTATTTTCTCTCTTAATGCAAACGGCGTTTAAAAAAGGGTGGTTTCATGCATTTTTCAATGGGTCAATTTACAATGTAACCCAATTTCTGCATCGGAATTTGAACTCATTGTCAGTTATTGTTAAAAAATTTTCAAATATTTTATGTTACCAAATAAAGTTTAAAACCTTTTTCCACATAATTCGTCCAATGCCTGTTTATTAAAGCACAAAGTCACTTCTACCAGCAGAAAAATATATGTGCTTTCTCTCACGTCCGCAATGGGGTTATTTTCTAGGTCGTCATATTTTATTAACTTTCCAAAATTTCCGACCTTTATAAAATAACTAAAACATAAATATTTTTATGCCCATATATCGTTTTTGAACATTAATGGACAAAAAAAGTTTCTGAAACGATATGAAATATGATATACATTGGAATCACGTGACTATCTAAAGGGGTACGATACGGGTGTAGTTTCCGGGATGATATGGATATCATCCCGGCGGGATGCTATAAGTGCTTCACCTTCATATGTATCATCTATGCAGAATTTCCATATTTTTATATAATTATATGATAAAATTAACTATTAAGGCACCGCTTAATACAAACGGGTGATATTATAATTAAATACTTTTTAAGCAGTCCATATGGTTATATCGACCAATGGTGTAATACTAGGTTGATATACTTTTCTTGGTCGATATGACATCATATTGACCTCACACAATTGTTATATTATTAATTTCCAGTTGTTAAAACTGTAAATTAACATATGTCTACATAGTAACCGTAACTGTAACATTGGCAATATTTCATTTCAAGATTCCACTGATTAGTAAAAATATTTCGTTAAAATATTGGTTTTACCTTTTTATTTGAAGTGGCTTGCGATTTGCAGTTTCTATTTTTAGTAACGTGCGATTTGCTCTTCTTTAAAAATACCAGGGATCATGTAATCATTTCTCTAAAATTAAATCATCCCAATTATACAAATTGAGAATACATGAGCACAATGTGGATCGTGTCTTTCTGGCATATATTTCATATTCTTTCTTTTTAATACAATGGATTGGGAAGTTGTCTTGATATATCAATGCCACACATGATTGTAATTTATGTACAATGAATAATAAATTTTAGAGTAGTCGGGGAAAGAAATATAAGTTGAAATAACAGTCTTCTGAATATATTGAATACTAATTGCTTTTCCGATCCAAATGTAGCTGTTGCTTTGAATACAGCTCATGCAGGTAAGAATCACTTGTATACATATAAAAAAAGGTTTGAAATCTTCATTCTAGATATTGGCACATATTCTGACGCCAGAAATTTCAGTTGCCTGTCTGTTAACAGTTTCCATCGACAGTTTTCTGAATTTTTTTTTTAGATAAAACAAATTCATAAAAAATCTTCATTTTTTCTCATTCGGTAAATATTTTTGCTATTATTATAATGGCATTTAATTGAGAACTGAGAAAAATTAAAATTTCATGAAATGTTGTAAATATATAATGAATTTCGTTATGCTGTACACATGTTTCAAAAGTAACCTCTCTTCAGCAGCATTAGAACCAAAACACAGGAAATATAATATAATTAATACTCACTACCAAGCAGTTCGAATAGGAAGCCGAATCCAGCAGAAAGAGTTAAAATATGTGCAATAAGGCCACGCCAAATTAATATCTCGTTCTTTGGATTTCCCGCGTGTAGTTTGATTACGGTAAGAAAAATAATTATTTTCCTTTTTCCCGCGTCTGGATCGGAATCGCCCGCGTCCGATTGTGAATTTAAAACATAAATAATTTTGATGTCGATTGTTCTTTTGAAAGTAAGCGAAATGATTGACTGAAAACGAAAATAAACGACCAAAATCAATATTTTGAACTAATTTTGTTTTACATATATACAGGACCTTTTGAGAAATTCTCGTCTACAAGTGCTTGTAGTCCAAATATGAATTTGATGGAATGGTCATTTACAATTATTTTCGTTTTAATCTCATTTCATTAAGTGCAACTCATTCAGACTTGGTTCAGTGTTGGACCCTTCCATATAATTCATTCATAAGCTAGGTTTAACACCATTTGGGTCAAGGGACGGTCTTCCTTTGAAACTGAAACGAATGATATTATCTTCCAGCAAAGATCGACGCTCCAGGCAACATAGTTTTAATTGGAGCCCATAGTAAAAAATTTTAAAGATTTTACCATAGATTTCTAAGGAAACCTCAATTTAAACACTTTTTAAGCAACCTTATCTTTAATTGTTGGAAGCTTGTTTAAGGATCCCATTTTAATGTTCCTGGCTGCCGTAGCCAAAAGACTTTACTCAGCTTTTGTGTATATTCAATTACTAAATTTTTTATCAGATTTTGTTGAAGTGGTCCTTGAAAAGATGCATTCATCATGCCTTTCAACCAGGATGCTACCAAACTTAATGTAGATATAGCAAAATAATGCTAAGACAGTTTTAGAAGTAAAAGTGAGCCTCTGCATGGTTTCTATCATCCAATAGAAGCAATGGCAAAATTCATAAAGAAGCGATAAAAATAATAATGAATAAATATGTTTCAACACAGTACATTTTATATATCAGTAACGCCTTCCATCTTGACAACTGACATGTATCCAAAATGACGCTGAAAACTTCATAGCTAGAATTTTATTTTCTTGACAATTTTTTTTATCTTTAGATTTAAAAAAAAAATTATCGCTCGCTTGTAGAAATTTCTTTTGCCTCTCAGAAATCCAGTTTCAGAAAGAAAAAAAAATTAAAATTTTCGCTCCCCAAATTTTTACAATGATAATCCGAAGAACTAGGAATTAATTTGGTGTGGCCTAAAATGAATTACGCCTCCGTACCTTCATAAAATTGAACATTTAATTATGTATTTTTTTCTTCCCACTTCATCATATTTTTCTCTGAATTTGGAAAGATTAACAGTAATTGACACACAAATTTATTCATGGTATTAAAATTTAAAATAAATATTATCATTTTCATGATATATCCACCTTTTGGATCAATTTTTTTTTTAGAAATTTACACACAAACCAACAACTGGAAGACTTCCGTTAGCATTTTCCAAGCATTTAACTCGATCATGGTGAACCATTAAGAGGATATATATATAGTTTCTTTGTTTAATTTTGTAGTATACAACAAACATTCCATCTTTGAGAATGCTTTTCCATTGTTACGG
The DNA here is from genome assembly GCA_034783895.1 of Geukensia demissa. Lineage (NCBI taxonomy): Eukaryota > Metazoa > Mollusca > Bivalvia > Mytilida > Mytilidae > Geukensia > Geukensia demissa. The sequence continues at coordinate 1,620,747 of JARWCS010000002.1, forward strand.
AAAAATAATGAATGAACCTTAACCTTTTTTTATCTAGTATAGTTTTCAAAATGATTGCAGGTAAAAGTCTTATCGACAAATCATAAAAATATTTAAATCTGTATATTCCATGTAATTAGCATCGCTGTTAGGATTTCATTTTAGTGTAATTTTCTAAGGCTAACAGGAAATTATTTATTTTGGAATGACAAAGTTTGAATTTAGATTTTTCCATATAAAATATGTAAGAAGAAAGCACTTTTCAAAAGATGACACTTCCAATAGTTTCCAAGAAATATACCAATGGAAATTTTAAAATCTGACTTTCCTTGGAAATTGCCCTGTAAGTAATATAAAAAATATATATCCTGAAGACTCCCGGGAGTTTTACCGAATTTTTGTGAGTTTTTTATTATTTTTTTTTCTTTTTTTGGATATCATTTAATTGTGTCTTTTGATAATGCTATGAAAATTGTATGTTTCCCTGGCTGATACTAAATCTTTCCTTACATGTTTTTCATCGCCCGTACGGTTATCACGCTCAACGCCGTGCAGTAAGGGAACGTTGACGCCAATCGTTCCACTGTGTCATTATGGTTTTCTACATATAGTTATTTTCAAATATCAGCCGCAAGGGAGCGTAGTAAACGCGCCAAAAATCATTTTAAGGAGAACAGCTCATATCAAAAAGTAGTGGACCGCCTCGATGGTGTAATGGTTAGCGTGCTCGCCTCGAGTGCGGAAGGTCGTGGGTTCGATCCCCGGCCGGGTCA
>JARWCS010000002.1:1621598-1644633 GCA_034783895.1 Geukensia demissa
ATACCACGACAGAGGGGAAAATTACCGAAATCGTGAAAATATGTATAAAATACACTGCTTGTCAACCAATCAGAATCCAGGATTCTTATATAAGGTGTAATTATGCAAATAATTTTGCCTTATACTAAATTCATACTTGATATGGAGAGAGAATATTTTTGCAAGGGTAATCAATACCATTCTTTCTTCTCATCTCAACTTGTATATTGTTAATTTCATTCAAGGTTTGACTGTGTTCTGTACATGTGACTGTTACCTGTTTAGTAAACGCCAATTTTCTTCCTTTTTATTGGTGTTGTTAGCACCTGTGTAGTTGTGAAGGTCAACCAGACCTTTTATAGAACAAGCATGCTTTATCAATTCTGCTACCAAAACTGTAAGAGGAGGAACCACAAATGTTAACAGAAAACAAGAGTTACCTCCCATTTTGGAAGGTGTTGGTTCAAAGTTAAACAAGTTTCTTAGGATTTTACCAAAATAAGGGAATTTAGTGAGATTTCAGTCACACTGAAATAATGTTTGTTTAAGGCTGGTGGAAACCTTAGTATTCAGAGATATATAAATGACAAATCATAAAATATGCACTGTGTGCAAATTGAAATGTTCAACAGTCAAATAGAAATATATTGTTTTTTGATTTTATCCCTAATGCTCATAGCAATGTTTCAGAAACAGTTATCCATTCAATATTTTTAAATCACAATATGGTGTACATGTACCATATGACAAAAACATAAAAAACACTAATTTCTGTTTCATTTCACAAAACAAAGTTTAAAGAAAGTCAACATAATGTAGACTTTCTTTAAATTTTATATTGTGAAATGAAACAGAAATTACTGTTTTTTATATTGGGTTTAATTTTGTATTTCTTACATGTTTATAATTTGTCCAATACAAGACTCCTCGTAATATTAGTTGACTTTACATAGATATTGGGATTAACTTTGAACCAACAGTATTAAAGGGTGTATACATTATGCAGAGAGTGAAAATTCAGTATCAGATAATTATTACAAATTGGAAGAAAACTGAAAAAAAATATAAAGAGAATTATTATTATGATATTAATAAAGATTTAGCTGAGTGATACAAATTAAATACACACATGTATCTATGATGTCTGAAGTTGTCTTTTCATGTCAATTTTACATGTACATGGTATCTGGAGTTATACGCTCAGACAAGATTCTTACTAGGAAAGTTGTTATGATCACCCATTGTGCACCATTAGTCGACAGTTTCCAAAAAATGGAATTTTTAGCCCTATCAAATGACTGAAATAAGTATTATTTTGTAACCCACATTGGCTTCTACATAGAAAAACAGTAAATTCACATAATAGTTATGGCGAATGTAATCAAAAGAATGTCAGAATTTCTGACATTATATTGATAGCTGAAATATCACCTAAAATATATTGTAACACATTTTGTAGGGTTCTTTGTCTGAACATTTCTTAATTTACAGCTAATAAAATAAGAATTTATACATAAATAACTAACATATATAAAGTAACAAAGAGAATGATCTAGTCTAAACAAAGCCAATGAGCGTTATACAGTTTAGTTCAGGCTAGCCACAAATCCAAAGGTGGGTGGTGCAGGACATGTTGGAATACCTGTTTAACAACATCCAGTTCTCCTTTTTCTGTGGTGTAGCATTTGCTGGGGCGTAGTTGTGCATTTGAATGAGTTGTGGAAATATTTGCTTAATAATCTCTGCTACAAGAACTAAATACACAAAATTTAATTAAGTACAAGAGCAGTACAAAATGCAGTGACAAAATGGCAAATCAAGTTATCGAATTCAGTAATGTACATGAAGTCTCAACCTTTATAGCTCACCTGGCACTAGGCCAATGTGAGTCATATCCATTCAGAATGCAGGGTTATCAAACCGATCTGGCTCATGTCATACATGTAAGTGAAAAAGGTTGCAATTAATTAGAGTTGTACAGTACAGAAAAGATGTTACTGTGATAATTCACAGCAATAGTGGTAACACTCTCTGGGTGGTTTTGCTGTAATGTTTTTCTCTTTACACATATCATCTTACTTTTTTCTGTATTTAGTTGTCACTGCCATCACTCTATAAGCACATTTTACATGTAGAAGAAAAGTATGAAAACTTGAATTAATCTGCCCAAAAGAACAAGATTAAACTTCAATGTAGCAAAAACAAAAGTGATGAGATTATCGAAGACCCAATAACCATCCAATTGAAAAAATACAAGAAATCACATCTTGGCAGCATAATCATTAATGACAATGGAGCAAAAAACAAACATACAATCAAAAATATCAAAAGACATACAGCCTTTCACAGACTTCAGCCAATTTGGAAGTCATCACAAACCTTAACATAAACACTTAGCAGAAGTTATTTAACAGCAATGTCAAATCGGTCCTCCTTTACGCTTCAGAATGCTGGAGAATTACACTGAGCGACATACAGAAGGTAGAGAAATTACATTGTAGGGGCCTTAGGAAATTCCATCGAATATTCGGGCAAAACAAAATAACAAATAAGTATCTGTTTCATATCAACAAATGTAGTACTAGCATCTCAATGCAGATAAACCAGCAAACTTTGAGATGGCCAAGTCATGTCCATAGAATGCATAGTGAGAAGATTCCAAAAACTGCTTTGCATTGGACACCACCAGGGAAACAAAGGCTAGAAAGACCTTGACAATCTGGAGGAGAACCATCCAAGTGGAACTTCATTAGAAAGGGTACACCTGGAGGCAGGTTCAGCACATGGCAAAGGACAGGGACAAATAGAGGAAGCTTATGATGAAGAGGATAAGTAAGTGAGAAAGGAAAAAATGTCAAACAGAAAATAAATAGAAAAGTACCACCAAGAGAGTGGTACCACTATAACAGTGATTTTCGCTGTAACACCCTTTCTGTACTGTAAATACCAGTAATAGTAAAAAACAAGGATTGGTCACAAGGGCTCAAGTAGTGTTGTCCCATCATTTTTAATTTTTTTTACCCAATATGCATTAAAATTGTATTTTCTTTAATATTCCTTGTTTAAATATCTTCCCACCATGCTTCTAATTTGGCAGCCACCATGCTTTAGTCAATCCCACTATCCTTCAGGACTTCTTAGAAAAATCACCAACAACATTTAAATAGTTCCACATTTTATTTTTGAAGGCCTTTTACAGTTTGCTTCCATGAATGATGATCTTTGTCCTTTGCTGAAGGCCAGAAAACCTGTAGGTGTTATGGAATTTAATAGATGGCTGTTTCATCGCAACCATATCACATATTCCTAGTTCTATATTCTAAATATACCCAGAAAAGTCTTCATAATTAACATCAAATTCTAAGAACTGAAAGTCATGACTGTAGTGTAATATTATGGATGAAATGATTTAAGTTTGTGAAGGACCTTCAACATATGTGTGTTCGACAGTTTTCACTCACTTGGCTAATTGCTTACAGGTTCAGTATTTTGTTAGCCATTCAAAAACCAAAAATATAATTGACAACCATCTTTGATATTGAATGAGATATTTTTATATGGGAACTTAAATTTGTTTAGCTCAAATTGGCTTGAAGGATTGACAAACATTATCATTCTTGTAAATATTGTTGTCAAAAGTGACCAATAAATTGAAGCCTGTTTCACTAATTAACTATAGTGTAATCTAATTACCAATCTTTGCCATGTGTAAATTAATGGATGTATTGTAATAATCCAATTACATGTACCTTATAACACTGTAAAATGGTCATAAAATTGGAGAAAGTTGTAAAATAATAATTTAATGCTACTTTTGTAAGGAAATGTTTTAATATAAGTTAATTTAAAAAGGCAAATACTTGATAAATAAATATCTAAATTTAACTTTTCAAACAATAAATGAAAAATTAGGATTTTATGACCTACATTTTGTAACTTCAACAATAAACAAGTAAAGAATTATATATTTTATAGGCAAAAATTTATATTTGAATTATAACTATATAAACCATATTCCTTCAATCCGTATAATTAAAATAAAGTTCTATGGACCATTTTTGTTATGGGCCAAAATATCCATTTACTAAAAATCCACACAAGATGTAGTGTCCTTACTCAGTTTCAGCAGAAAAATCAGAGACTTTTACGTGAAATGCTTGCAGTTAACTCACAACAGATGGACAAAAGACAAGCGATGAGAAAACCTCACATGTACTGGTATCTGGCCATTTCTCTCCAAGGAACATTTCTTGCCATCATGGTTTTTAAGGGGGTTTTAAAAACAGATAACTTCAAACGTAATGTCCAAATTTGGAGATCAGAATTCCATCTGCTAATTTTTAGTTTTCTTTCTTAAATTTCATCACTTGGCTTTGTTAAAAAATGTACGTTGGCGAGAATTGGTACCTGGTCGATTACCTGTAGTCTTTGGCCATGTGAGTAAAAAACTTATTTCTTTTAGTTTTCATTCTGCTTGAGTTAGGCTGCTCATACCAAACTGAATTTTTAAGATGGATTATTATAAAAAAAAATGTAAAATGAAAATATACTGACCAATTAGGGCCCATAAAGGGAGCAACAACATGGTAAAACGTATATGTCTCTATATACATGGTATAAAATTGACGCAAATAAAAAAGAACCCTTAACTTCATGAGAAAGTTTTATAACAATTATTTACCGCCATCAGAGAAATCTCTAGCTATATTTCGCTTTGGTCTAGATAGTGGAATACCGTCAATCCAGCTATACAACTCTTCAAGCTCTGCATCATCAAAATCGTCCATATCGTTACCGGTGGTTTTTACTTGATCCATAACCTTCAGTTGAAGGGAGGGGTTTACGTCAATAAATAATGAATAATCTGCCTTTAAATACTAATCTTCTCTAGCTTTTATTGCAGTGTTAGATTAAGTCTGCATAAATTTGATAAATAATACAATTATCAGGCTACTTTCCCTATGTAAACATTGGTATGAAACAGCGAAAGCGTCCTTGTTGTTGTCGCAACGACATTTCCCAAAATGCCGTGATATATTACTTTTCAGCCGGAAGTTAAATAGGGTATCCACAGGCGTGCCTTTTAACCTATAACCAACGTAAACTTCATGACAACAACGCAGTAGAAAGTATTCAATTATATGATTTCTTCTGGCAATTTGGCTAATTTGATCCAAAGATAAAGCCCAAGAGAAAACAAAGATTTGAGAAAGATTTAAAGATTGAAAAAAAACAAGAATCATACATCAGTTTCATAAACTAACTGGGGAAACGTCATAAAAGATATCATAGGAAATTACGGAAATTATTAGAACAAAATATGACAAAAGAGGCGTTACTGAGTTATGTTCTATTTTCAAAGAAAAGCTTGCTAACATATAGAAACATATAGAAAAGACAATAATCCACAAAAGGCCATGATTACAGACCAAATAAGCATAAAGTTCAATAAGGCAAAACGGTTACCATCCTCATAATGTCAGGGGTCCTGTGTTACCACTTGTCCGTGGGACCCACGGACAAGTATGGACACAGGACCCCTGACATTGTGAGGCTGAACGGTTACATACTCCAGTAACAAGTTTAATACTAAAAAGCAGGTACATTTTGTATAAGCAGCTTAAAATTACTGCAGTTAGATATGCGAACACCATTTTTGGATAGTCATAGAACATAGACTTACCCACTGATGATCTGGCAAAACCAACAAAATCATAACCCTTGATAAAACTCTTACTGCATTAAAAGTATAAGAAACGATAGCTCAAAGTTGCAGCACTGAAAAAAATCACAAGCTCACATTAAACACAAAAAGCAAAAATCCATAATGAGTTGTTTCATAAAGCTTCATAACTTGACAAGGTATGTTACAAAAGATGATTTTAAAAGGCTATAATCATGCAAACTTAAACATTATGGCATAAGAAAATACCTTGCAATGGGTTGGTAATTTCCTACAAGACGACAAACAAAACGTTGGTGGATGACTGTCTCATGGACAATCATGCCACATCTCCTATTTTTATATTTTAAAATTTCATTTAGGTATCTGGGATAGAATCTGAGAAAATTAAATCTTGGACATCACCGGCTTCAATAAAAACAACCTATTTCAAAGTTGAAACAATTAAGATCCTTCATGACCCTAATGGCCAGGATCATCTCAATTTGCCTCCGCAGCATGCATACTATTGGCATGCAACTTCATGGAAATCTAGTTTTGTAAGTCAGATATTCTAAGTTTAAACTGTTTTATTTGAATGACCTTCCGGCCAAGGTCATCAAAATTTGCATCTGAATCATGCATGTTTTTTCAATGCAAGCTCTAAACAAGTTTCTTTTAGATATATCAAATAACAATTTTTTAGAAAAAAAACTTGGAACTTACTTCCTCCAAAGAAAAGCAGGTTTTCTAAGTTTAAAGCTGTTTCTCTTTGGTGACCTTGACCTAAGTGTCAGCTAAATTTGCATCCGTAAAATGCGTGATATGCCAATGCAACTTAATAATAAGTTTAATTTAGGTATCTAGTATAGTTGCTGGGAAAACAAGAACATGAAAAACTTTGACGTAACTTTCAGTGAATAAGCATATTTTCCAAGTCGAAAAATGATGTGTTCCTATATGACCTTGTAGCAGTGGTCACTTTAATATAAATGCAATGCACTATCCTGCTAAGTTTAATGAATCTATCCTGTATAGTATTTGAATAAATAGAAACTTGGACTCCGGCAACTTATGACAAATTTTGTTAGATTTCATCACCCGTTTATATCTGTAATTTGTTGACCTTACCCCGCAATCCACAGATGTAGTGTTGTCGACTCCGCTCAAACCGGTGCTAGGGGCCATCTTGAACTTACAGTGAGTTGCGAGTTTTCCCTCCGCGTTGAAGGCCTCACTGTGACTTTGAGATGAAGAACAGCAATCAATGCGCTGTTCCTATGCTTAGAATTTACTTGTATATATGAGATTTTTGTGTCATGAATATTTATACCATATCCTTTCTTTCTGTAGCATCCGTAAAGGAGAACTTAAAAGTATAGACAGTATGCAGGACAAATATGGAACAAAATGTTGACGAAAATTTTGTTTTGAGGTAAGAGAAAAGTCAATATAAAATCAGAAGAACAAATTATTTAAAGATCATATTTCAATTTTATAAAGTATTCAAACAAGATAATCAATGAGTCTAGCAATTCTTTTGCGAGCTTTATTAAAATTTCCATAACAGTTTGGATGTGATATCCGTTTTTAATCAGATTTACTCGTCTTTAATTAATTTTGTTGGGGGTGTTAATTTATTTTTTGCCACACTAGAACAAAACTTATTGAAAGCTAAAGCCTCTTTGATTCAGGTCATCTATTGGATTTTTAAGCTTCCCCTCTATCATCAAGTAGCAACACTTTGTCTGCAGCTCATGAGGAACATCAACATGCACAATGCATTTAATGGATCTATAGAAAATGTTGATGCGTTTCCAGTAGGGTTCTATGTTAAACCAAATCCCCCACTGGTGGCCATTTTTGATAATAAATAATTTCTTAGTAAAAACTTCAAACGGAAATGGTTTCAATCCATTCAGTGGTTATGAAGAAGTTTTTTGTATGTGTGTATGTAAATCCCATACTAATTACCCTGTTGGAAGACAACTTAGACGACGGATCACATCACTTGTTCAGCACCCAAATTAGGAACATTCACACCATGTTTGGGTTCATCTATTAAGTGGTTCTTAAGTAGTTGTCTGTATGTATTTCCAAAAGGGTCCTATGTTACATAAGTCACATTCTGGCAGCCATCTTAGATGACAGATCAGCACAACTTCCCTAATCCCATTTGGTATTCGATTTCGGTGAAATTATCTGTTTGCTCGGTGGAGGCACAAACAAAACATTTCACCGGAATCGAATTCCATATGGGATTCAACTTTGTCAGCACCTCAAAGGAACACCATTTTTGGCTTCAATTCAGAAAAGTTCACTGTGTGAGAATAGACTGACCAAAGACAGATGCAAAGTGATGGCAATAACTCACATGACCCTTTGGGTCAGTTGAGTTGATGAAGCAACAATTGTATAAATTTATTATTATCAAAAATTAGATGAATTAAGAATATTTAACCATTTTTGTAATTTCTATGATTTAGTGTCTTGGAAAACAATATCTTTCTATTGATTTTCTGTGAGATAAGATACTCAGGGCATCAGAACGGTCATGAAGAACTTGTTCTCTCTGTAAATTTCTTCTTGAAACCTCTTCAATCAATAAGAACTAGCCATTTTATTTGAAAGTTGGCAACTTTGACATTTAGAAGTACTCTATACCACTCATAAGTGTAAGAGCAGGAGCAGTCATAAATTCAATCCTACAATTTTTTTGTGAAACTATACCAAAAAAAATTACACTTACAACTGCTCTTAGACCTATAAGACAATTGTGAAATTCTCACATGTACTTTTAATAAAATAAAACACATGAGAATAATGTTGTGTGATGTTCAGTAGCTACAAAGACATTACCTAAAGACATCAGAAATGGAGGCCTGTGAATACCTGTCTGTACATTAGTCTATGCTGGAGGTTGGTAGAATAGATGTTGTGACATTCTTAAATGTCATTTGATCCATTTTAATTTTAATGAGCAAATTTTTTCATTATTTTCCAATTGCCAAATCAAACATTTGATAAGATGTAAAAGGGAAAATATGGGGCAAATGCCTAGAAGACCACATTCCAACTCTGTAAGAAATGGAGGAAATCGTTTAATTAGAGCTATTTTAAGTTAATAATTCTAGATTCAAATACAACAGAAATCACCAGAGCAGTAGGGAAACACCATGCTCTTTGTTTATCATACATGTAATTTATATACATTTATTGTTTTACTAATTGACTGGATGGTGCTCAATGCATTGTCTACAATATTCAGCATGACAATAATATAAAACATTATAAACAGACAAGAACACAAACCTCGAATCAGAAATATTGTCAAGTGTGTATCTTCTAAACCTATTCCAACATAACAATACTCCTTTATATTTTAAAGGGCACAATTGAAAGACATAGAAAAGTACTGTAATATTTTTATTTCAAGATGTAAAAGTTTGTAAAATTAGAATTTGTAATACCATTAATGTACAAATATAAAATAACATTTGAAAATAAGATTTATCTAATATAATCAACTCTTATATATACATAGATTTATATAAACATAGATTCTCTTACATAAAACAATCAAGAACTATATTAAGTAGAAAACACATGAACAACCATTGGCACCAGAAGGGACAACAATATATATCTGTTAATCTTAAGTACACTAGCTTGAACAAGCATTCTAATACTACTACTGATGTTCAGTATAAACAATGCAAGCCAATATTTTAATGACTTATACCCAGTAAGTAAAAATTGAAAGAATTAATTAGTGACTCTGTTAATGATTAATGCAGAATGAATTGTTTTTATTAAACATTAAGTTTTTGCTTCAACTCCTGTACTACTTATACTAAACATAAAATGACCTATTTCTGAAATGTTAAAAAACTACAGTACTACAAAATTAGTATTGTGGAATATCTGTTTTAATAAAATTTTCAAGGGATTTTTGTATCAATTAACAACATTTGAATATAATAACTTTTTATTTTTGGGGCCTTTTACAGCTTGTCGGAGGGTGTGGATATGTGTCCATTATTGATGGCTTTCTGGAAACCTGTAGATGTTTGTAATTTACACATTCTGGATGGCTGTCTTTATACATCACCTTTTTCTATAAATTAACTTTTGGAGCCTGCGATCCCTCACCTGATACATCAATCGTAAAATACTAAACTTATGTAAGATATACTTCCACAATAATAATATTTGCACTATAACAATACTACTAGATTTTAATCAATGTAATTTCATAAGCACGGTTTAAAACATATTTTTATCATATTAAGGTACCATGGAGTACAATATAATTAAGATACCATGGAGTACAATATAGAGTGTTTAAAGACCCTGAATATCAAACATGGAAACACTGGTATCAAGGACAAACACTCATTGCACACTGTTTCACTATCATTAATTATTATCACAGATATGCTTATAATCCAAAACAAGATTACCTTTGGTAGTCAAATATTCTATAATATGTAAGTGATAAAATTAAAAAGCAGAATGCTGAAGTTACCCATTACAGGATAGGTGTTTTACCTTTACCATTGTACATTACATTTCATGTACACAGTGATATCATGGTGGATCATTAATTATATTTTATTTTGGGTACTTGTTCTGTTGATAATTTGACTACTAAAAAGTTTTAAGTTTTAAATTGAGAACCAAATATTGCTTTTTCAATCAAACAATCTGTAACAAAATATATTTTTTACATAACCTAAGAAGTAGTCTATGTACGATGTTTTCAAAATAGACATAATGTTTAAGAAAGCTACAAGTAACTACCTAATAGGAAATATATTTTCTTTCATAAACTAACTACTGTTGAACTTCAGTAACACAAACAGGAAATTACAGTGGTTGAAAGGACTGTTTAAATTATTGAGATTTAAACAGATGTAAGTTATGTTGAATGAACTGAAAAAGAGGTCAGTTGTACCCTTGATATTCAAGCCTTTAAAGTAGGAGTCATTGAAGTTCAGCTGTAAATTATCTACAATGTTGTCAAAATTGTTCACAAACATTTTCTAAGGTGAACTCTTAAAAATTAACTAGCAATATTTACAGCATGATATTTTAGGCACTTGCATTTTTCAAGTCCTTCCCATAGTCTACTTTTAAGTGCTTTTCCAGAATTGAGTTGGATGTGGGTGTGGGTGGATAGATGGCACTCCTATTAAAATATTGGATGGTGCTTATTTAGGAAAGATTTCCAAAACAAGTAAAGGAAATCGCCAATTAAAATTTGATGCATGGTGAGCTCAAGTAAAATGTGCATTCCAACCCACAACCCCTGACCCCACCCCATGCATTTATTTCTTGAACAACCCTAAGATGCTATTCCCCAAGTTATATGACAATAATTAAATGAAAGTTGGATTTGAAGAATGATGAATAAAGATATACCAAGCAAAAACATGTGAACTTAAATTTTCAACAAAAATAAACCTGAGAGTTACATAATGGCTTTCAGTTTGATTTTGCTTAGATTTCTGACAGACTAGAATCATCATTAAGACATTAAGAATTGATATTAATCAAAATATTGCTGTAAATTCTATTAGAATATGACAGGACATCTGCACATTGCTTACACAATTAATTTGAAATTGTAACAGTACAGACAAGTCAGTCTGAATGGCACATCATCCACATTGGCAAAGGTTGATGACATATGCAATATTCCACGATGGATGGTGTACCAAATCACCCAACAGCAGGGTACCACTGAAACTGATTAAAATGGTCCAACTTGGAACGATTTTACATGTTTTAATACATTCCAATTTACATGCAATAAAATTCAGAAATTTAAATGTATTCTAAAAAACTAAAAAAAATTATAGTTCTAATGAAATAAAAATACTGTTCCAATGTCAATTAAAGCAAAAATGAAGACAAATTCTAAAAATTTCCTATTGTATTTAAAACTACATGACTTTTAATCAATAATACATTGGAATAATCTAATATACAGTTTGGCACAAAAGTCACTGTCATACTTCTATACTGACTACAAAATAGACCAAAATTTCAACAGCTGCAAAATTACAAAAAAAGCAAATTAATATAATAACCACTTGCTATTACTGTGACTGACAAAGGAAGATGGAGAAAACAAAAGCTAATCAAAATTCAAACTAAAATGTAAACTAATGAACAACAAAACAAGAAACAAAGGTGACTTTGCACTAAATAGCAAAAATGAACACAAAATCATGTTTTTACAGTATGTACAGCTACTGTTCAAGGACCAGAATCTACCTCTTCTTTATGGAGGGGTAAAGATAGTATACACAAATTTGTTGAAGTTTTACTGCATCCAGAATAAATAATAACTATAAACAAATAATGATTACACACTTGAATACTTGCAGAACTGTGATGCAAAATAATCCCAAAACAAATGAATTTAAATAGACATATAAATGCTTGATTAGCCCTGATCACTTACTGCATACAGTCAAGCTTAGTGACTTGAACACCTAAGGATCCAATTTAAAGCGTTGGAATAATCAAGAGTTTTAAATGGACTGAAACTTGCCTCTAAATATTTTTAACTAATTTGTTGATTTCTTCGAAGTTGTAACTTGTGACAAGGTAAATACTTTTTTTATTGCATTATACATGAAAGACCAAGACCAGTTTTATAACAACCACTGCCATTTGACCATTTCCACCATATGTTTATTGAGCATAACCTCAATTTGACATATAATCAGCATTGACTCTTCACATAAAACACCAGTTATTAAAAGAGAATCATACTGAAACCCACTATAGAAGGGAACACAAAAATATGGATTTATAAAAAGATCTGAATTTTTTAAACAACAACAACAAAAAAATAACCAATACAGACATTTCAAATAAATGACCCAAAACATGTTTGATTTACAAAGGTTTTTCACTTTTTTTCTCAAAATATTACCCATCAAATAACATACAGTTTTGGCTTATTATGAAGATGTGTACAAATGTAATATGAGTGAGAGAGACAACAGACTATATCACATGTTTACTTGTTCTGCATGGTAATGCACTCAACAGTAAAAGAATTGGGTGTAGTGCAGTGGAAATGTAATGATAATAAACAACTTAAATTTTAAATACTGGTCAATAAATTACCAGGTCTTTCAGGTAATCTGATAAAGTTTTATTAGTAAGTAAAGTGCATTTGTATAAATAAACTCGTATAAACTTTTCTGAATAATCCTTGTTATGGACTAAACCTGGACCATAATCCAAATAATCCAACACAGATTAACTCAAATATTACTTAATTAACTGACCAAAATAAGCTAATAACCCCATTTTAAGACAAGCATAAAATCTCAAATTAAAAATTTCAAAATGTGTGAAACTTCTAAAGCCTCCAAAAACATTTAAAGTTTGGATTTTTGCAAATCAATAATGTGATTTGTTACCTTAAAATTTTTGTCTGATCATCTGATGCACAAGATGTTAACAAAATTTGATGCAAGATGTCCTCTTAGTGAGGACTTTGAAAGAAAAAGAACTTTCTTTTAAACCATACAACTTTTCAGGAAAAGTCTTTCGTTATTTGATATTATTTTATGGTCTGATCACTATAAAATCCTCTATGATTTCAGAACAAGTAGGTACAAAAGTATAACAATTTATCTATATCTTTTAGTTGATACATAATACATTCCTTGAACCTGAGACAGTTGTGTTTGTAAATCTTCTATTCTGATTTCTTTAAGGTGTAACAGTTGTTCTAATCTCTTTATTTTGGAGTTAAGTATCTGCAAATAAAAAGCAAAAATCAAAGAACCAATTAAATATCAGTCAGTTGTTTACTATTTTATAATTAATTCATAAATTATGTGATTTGATGATTGTATCTGGATGTGAAAAATAATAATAAGAATTATTAGAAAACTATATATTGGTACTGCAAATTAAAACAAATTATTGCATTTATTTATTATTGCAATTTTGAAACTTCACTCCAAAAAAGCAAGCTAAATTAATGTGATTACAGAAAACCTGTTTGCAAACATGTGAGTTCTTATTTTTGCAATTACCACTCAGTCACATTATTCACAATAATCAAAACATCACATTAATTTCTAGTACAGTATCCTAAAGTTGTAATAATTGATCTCAATGGAGAACGGTCAATTATCACCAGTATTGGCATAAATTGTTTTCGCTGGAAATAAATTTCCTAACACATTTAAGATTTAACTAGTATCTATATTGCTTAATAGTTATTCTTAAACAATTGTGACCATTTTTCTGCTAAAAGGTAAAAGTGACACCATAACGTTGAATTCTTGACTTCGAATTCTGTAGACTTTAACTGAAATCATGGAATATTGATCACAATTTCCTTACATTTAAACACTGGTTGCCACTGGCACAGCTGTTTTAAGATTTTTAAATGAATTTCCCATATGGCCCTATATTAAACTTAGTTTGGCAGCAGCAGTCATCCTGGTTGGTTGTCAGAGATGTCAAGCAAAATTTTGGTAGAGAACAACAAAAACAGCATTCCATCAAGGTTTGGCTGCAATTGGCTCAGTAGTTTCAGACTAGAAGGTTTTAAAGTGAATTTCGTATAGGGTTATTTGGTATACTAAGGTCAGCTGTGGCAGCCACCATGGTAGTTGGGATAGGAATTTCGTCTGCATTGGCAAGCTTGGTTAGCTGGTTGGCAGTCCATAATGCCATACAAAATTCTGGTAGAGTACCATATAAGGACTATTCAACCAAAGTTTAAATTGGCTCAGTAGATTCAACGGCAGCCATCTTGGAAGGCAGTTGGTTATGCGGGACACAAATTTGGTAGAGGACCACTCAAGGACCATTCCACCAAATTTGGTCCAAACTGGTCAAATGAACGGTGGAAACAAAAGGTATAAGTTAATATATTATGTTTCATAACTGGACGAAACTAAATTTCCAAATTGTTGGTTTTGTCTTCTATTATATAACAGTAAGTCAAGTTCCTATACATACTTTTATCGTTTCGTTCTTTGCAAGATTTTCCATTTCTTTTTCTTCTAACAAACTTCTAGGAACATTTTCTGATGAAGGTACTATAAACAACTTTGGTTCATATAAAGGTACTTTACCATCACCTAGATACGACCTGTAAAAATAAATTAATGTGAATAGTACAAGTAAACGGTAACCTTGTCAGGCTGTTTTTATTTTTTAACTCTAAATTTCAATTTAGTCATAATATTTTATGAATACTTACATAAGCTCTAGTAGACATTGGTAATTGTCTCATATGCAACCATATTCAAAGAGGATTTTGGCAATGCCTGGTATTTGATTTTTATTCCAAAGCAATTACAATTTTGATTTCCATTTATAAGGCCCAAAGTGTACCCGATAAAGGTAAATCCATAATGGTTCTTTGCACCTACTTTAAAAATATGAGATATAAAGAATAAAGAATGTGTTGCTGTCTTTTCAGCATTTATTCTATATTCATGTTTCATTTTATAAGTTAACAAGTGCATCTGCTGAAACAAAGTCAATGTTGAAAAATAAAATAACTGCATTTGACTCCATGTTCAAGAAACACATGTACAATACAGAAGGAATATATTATTCAGTTCGTTATCTATCCACCAATGAAGAGAAATATTTCTCACATCCAGAACAGTAAAATCCATTGTTTGTACAGGTAATTTCTATGTAAAACAGGGAGGAAAGATGGCTTCCTTTGATTTTTGGTTCCAATCTGTAAATCTGTTTCTGAGCCTAACTTAGGGGTTAATAACTATCCTCATTAGCTTGTTACTAACACTGAAACTCATCTAGCTTATACAATACTAAATCACCACAAATGGCACCAAATATTCCAGTCACACATTTCTAAACTAAGCCTGTACATTTTTATTTCTGTTTTGGTTGATTTTACGAATTTTGACTTATTACAGAAAAAGCTGTTATACACTATTCCTCTATTAAGTACCTGTCATCTTAATTAGATTTGAAATCCTTAAACACCCCCCCCCCCCCCCTTTTAAAGCTGCTGTAACAATGTTTCACAGGATAATACAGGAAATTTTAATAAACTAGGGCAATTTGATAAACAAAGCCATTTAAATTAGGAAAGGTAAACTATTCATTTCGGGCTATTCTAAACTATAGAAACATCAAATGTTTGGATTTGACCTTGACAGAAGTCAAGAATTTTGCTGATTATTATAAGCAACACATTTTCTAATTTTTTTAAGCCCCTGAGTGGCTAATATGAAAAAAAAAACAGTATGAACCCAATACTATTTTATAATCAAAACAAATACCGGTATATCAAAAAGAGGGACATAAGTAGCTTGAGACTATCAACCATTGCATATTAACCAATCACTAAGGTGGACCCATATCCTGTGAGTGTACCAAGAACAGTCTAAAACACATGATGAAAGATGACCTCTGTCACGGATGAGGACTGCTCAGCTGCATTAACATCTTTACAGTATGCTACTATAAGACCCCATTGTGATATGGTCTCCAGCAGAGAGTGTATTCAAACATTACATTTAGTACATATGCCTAAATATCTTCTTACATGACTCAAACATATACAGTAGGTCCTTGGTCAGAAAAGTTGGTAGCAGACAATTTAAGGACCATTCAACAAAAATTTGCTTGCAATTTGCACAGTTGCTTCTGACCAGAGGATTTGCTATTCCTATAGTATATATATGCCTCTTACAATAAAATGTTAGCATTCTTTATTATATGGTATTTTAAATAAATCTATTTAACTGTGCAAGATGACATATAAACTGCTATAAAAAGAACAAAGCAAAGTTAAGATGCTTGTAACTGTAGTTAATGTCAGGATCTTTTTAAGATGTTTTATGAAAAAAAGATTTAAAGCAGCAATTTAGTGCTTTTACTTAAGCACCTACACTATATTATAATAACCATATTTATTAAGTTATTAAATTTATTGGTTTAAAAAGCCATCAGGTTGGAGCGTCATCAAAAATCTGTCCAACAGATGGAAGGCTTAAAATGCAGATTTTCATGTAAATTTCCAACTGGATCTTTTATTTGGTTAGCAAGCTGTGCTGCCTTTCCCATTTTACATTTAAAATTTAACTACCTTTACAGCTTTATTATAATTTTTAATAGATATGAAACTTTTATATGCAATTACTGGTCTGCTGTTCTCTGGATTTTAATGTATTAGAACAAAATATCAATAACATTATTTTGTTAATTGCCTGTAGTTAATAATAAATGGGAAATGCAAATAAAACATTACTGTAGCAGTACAGAGTCTAAGGCATGCAGTTTCTTCTTACCAAATTAATGGATTTTTGGGTCTTGGATATTTTCTGAAATCACATACAAAATGTAAAGCTACTTTTTAAAGCAGACATTTGTGATCTCTTTGACATTACAAAACGGTCTTTTAAAGAAATTATTTTTGATTCAATTCAATAACTGGAATTAGTTCCATTCACCTAAAAATAAGACAAAAATTTCAACTTTTATGAGTGGTAAAATAATCTAAGTTTTATCAATGTCAACCATGGCTTATAGTACAACAATGCACTGTGTGGTTAAATATTAAAAATTTTTAAAAAATGGCATTATAAAGCTATTAATATATTATAATATGGCAAACTTCAGAGTTAAACTGGTATAATCTTTAAACATATTAGATAAAGCCGAATTTCTAATCAATTGTAAATATAGCTAATCCAACCCTGCCACAATAGCCCAGATATTGACATACAGCACCACACTTAATGATTTATCAATAATAAATACACCGTATAATTGGAAAAAAATTGACGATCTGTTTATCAAAAAGGTTCATGTTAGTTAACTATTGATCCTGCAGAACATATCAATATTTCGGAATTCAGGGATCAATAGAAAAGAAAAGTAAAGTTCTTTCAAAGGCGTCCCCTTGTTAACAAAAAAATGAATTATAAAGCTTAGTCAAATATTATTCCAGCAAAGTCTGGAAATGCATTGCATCAAAAATTAAAAAAATTAGAATTCAAACTTCATTTCAAAATTATAAAGTGTATTACTTGGCATTTCAGCATGGTTACATATATTTACAAATCTCTCAGTGGTTTTTAGCCTGAAACTAAATCAAAAACTGAATCAGAATAAACATATAGAACAACTAGACTGATTTTTGTAATTAAAAGTGGAAGCATGCATTCAATAAGACATTCTGAAAACTTAAAAAATGCTTTAGACCGAACCTTATGTCTTTCTAGACTTTAACATCCAACTCACTTCAAACTTCATAAATGCAGCTGTTTTCAAATCAAGTTCAATCATGCTAATACTCATTCAACATGTTGGACAACTCTTCCAACTTTCATCCTTGTCAAACATGTTGGATGAGGTATTAACAGTCAAATCCAAGTTAAAAACAGGTGCACAGCTCAAGATAGAAGGAACATGAGCAATTTGGGTGTAAAAGTTTGACAGTGTTACAAAATCTTTAGATCTGTATGTACCTTTATAATGTGGGCTTTGAAATGTTAAGCAGGATCAAACATATATATTAATGTTGTAATTTCTAAATGGCAAAGAAGTCCTAAGCAAGCTTCACTTTAAAACATTGTGCTGTCATAATGGCTGTCACCATCAACATATGTGTAAAATATAACTTTAATATGCCAAAACCACAAATAAATAAACCAAAACTATACCCTTTCAAATCAATTTCACCAGCAGAAAAAATACTGAAATCAAATAAAATTCTACTTTGAATATTTGTTTTGACTTTTGTACAACTTAGGAAATTGGAAAAATGCAAGGAATTCACTCAAGTTTGTCTGCTTTTCAACAAGCTATATATTCTTATCTTGACAGTTTTGTCACAGAAATCCAGAAGCCTGTATAGATATATTTTAAAAAATAAATTTTACCAGTAATTGACAACATATTAATGTTATTGAAATACATTATTTTGGAATAGTGCCTTAAATGCAAAGTTTGGAATTTCATGATTAAGATTTCTGCTATATTGTGTTCATGTATTTCTGTATAAAAATATATACCAAAATACAAAAATAGTTTTTCACATTACTCCTAGCTAACACTCTAAAAAACATATTCATGTATGACGTTTCTTATGCAAGTCCTAGCCTTTATAAAAATATTAAAAGAATATTCATTATTAGAAGGCATTTTTCTCTCTGAACCAAAGTTCACATTGAAAAATTTTGCATGTAACAGCAAGAAGTTTAGTACCAGTAAAGAAACTTAAGCAAAAAATAGAAAGGTTCTACTGTTCAATTAAAACACATTTTTAAAGTAGGAATTGGTTAATGTATCAAACATTTTCTAGATGTTCTTGAGAGGCACCTAGAAGCCTCCTGAAACAAATTATAGGAATTGCACAAAGAGAGATATAAACTAGAACCTACGATCTATCAGGATGACTGTGTGGTATTTCTCCTCTTTGGTATTTCCTTGGTGATGTTATCTTTTCTGGAGAATTTCTCCCTGTTGACTTGGAAACTGGAACAAGTGCTTCTGTTCCAAAAAGAAAACAGAATACAGAGTTAACCATTTACATCTATATCTTGGTAAGCAGTATATTTCATATTAATGACTTTTTTTTTCAAATTTGTGTAAATCAGTATTATATATATCACAAAATGAAATGATATAAAAATTTCATGTTTGGTGATGGAAAATGATTTTGTAATAGCATTCTGAAAAAAAGATATACAAGGCTTTCAACTGTACCAGCTGATCAAAAAGGGATTAAAGTTTCTCCTTATTTTTAGGCATAAAATATGTTTGTACAAAGAAAGGTGTCATTTACATATTGACTTTGTATACAACAAATTTTGACTGACACATAACCAACAATTGACCTTAAAATGTAAAACACTGTTGACCTGTCACATGTAGTTACAAAGAAAGGGATCAACCAAGAACATAAACTTCACTGGATTCATCATAGGGCTGAGAAAACCAGTTCAAGGACTTACATTTAAGAACTAATAAAAAAAACAGATATTGTTGACCTGTCATGTGTTGTTCCTGGGTAACTGACCTTAGCATGAAACCTTGACCCTAATCAATGGATGAGGTCAAGGACTCATAACATTAGGCAGACTATAAACCTTAGAATAAATTATCACACCAAAAAATGTTGGCATACTATGTGTAATTACTAAAAAAAAACTGACCTAAGCGCAAAATGACCCATGAAATATGGCAGACTGACAAGTACACTTAAAAATGAATGAGCATAACAAAAATGGCACCTATAACATGTGATTACTGAGAAAAAGACATTCTCATGTATGCTCATATTAACTTACAGGTACTGAAGTGTGTGTTAAAAAGATATGGTTTATATCTTTCAAACACTGTACTTTGTATAATTCCTTGATTGTTATCTTCATATTTGGCTTATCAGCTTTCCTTACGTCATGAGCTGTTAATTTCAATTAGTCCATGAATGTAACTAGAAATTCTCTAGTTTTCTGATCTTCCTTTTTTTTTGGCCCTTAGCATGTCTGATGATGGTAAATCGATTAATCTTTAGTAGGTGAAAACAATAGCCATCTGATCCCTTTCATTGAAACCATGGTTCTATGGTTTTGGACATTAAGAAAATAAACTCAACAGAGATAAATGTTTCCATGACAAATGAACCTGCCCAAAAAGCAAGCTTATAAAGAATTAAGTGAAATATACATAATTCTGTATTTGTAGGTCCCCAAAAACAATTGAATAAAATGCAATTTCAAGGGACATAACTCTAAAACAACGATGTGAAACATGCTCAATTCTTAACTCCGTCTTTAACAGTTACCAAATTTAATTTTGAAAAAAAAAATGCAATTTCAATATTATTTTGGAATGACAAATGAGAAACAAGCAAAATTCAAAAGTAGACTGTATCTATTAGACCTGAACAGCATCTCTTAATTTCAAATCCTTCCCTTTGAGTTATTAAAAGTTGATGGACACTTGAATCACAAAAAAAACAACCCAATTTTGATCTGGTCTGTATTTATTGTTCCTTAAAAACAAATTAAACTTTCTAGTAATTCCACTGAAGTAATCAAAGGCTGATAA
Source organism: Geukensia demissa (assembly GCA_034783895.1). Classification (NCBI taxonomy): domain Eukaryota; kingdom Metazoa; phylum Mollusca; class Bivalvia; order Mytilida; family Mytilidae; genus Geukensia; species Geukensia demissa. Next base: position 1,642,330 of record JARWCS010000002.1, read on the forward strand.
AAGGAAATAATTTCAGGATGAACGTATGTAAGAACAGTAGTAACACCTATTGGGCGCTTTAAATTCAATTCACCATTATTCTTCATTTTGGTTTTTTTTTTATTTGATCATCTAGAAACTGGTAATAATTTGGAAGAGCTGATACTAATGAGATAAGAAATCAAATGTGTAAGTAAACCTAGCAATAATTTCAAATATTGGTGACTTCTTGATAACTTTTAAACAAATATAACAGTAAATAATAACCCCCAAAACATCCTGTATTCTTCTTAAAAAGAGTTTTGATTTTACAAATGTTATGAAATTCTACATTTTAGGACTAGATCCATAAAAACAACAAAAATTGATCCAAGACATACTGCATGTAGCTTGAATACTATTTAAATTGGAATCCATGAAAAATGTCATTTCATTTAAAATGAAATAATTAACCTGATCACTAAAGCATGACTCTATAATTCTCAATTTTATACACAAGATAACTTAAGACTGTAAGTAAAAATTTTAGGGCAATCAAGCTATAAAACCTATTTATGTCAAGTAACAGCTTTAAATATTTTAATATTGAATAACACTAGTATTTAAATTGGTTTCTTATATATATTATATGTGATTAAAGATACATTTATTTTTTAGTAACAGACCAAATATTTCCTTAAAACCATGCTTCATTTTCTAATTTCAATGAATATAATTGATCAATTTTGAAATCAACCTGGATACAGTACTGATGTATATCTAAAATATTAAAGGACTTTTTAAAATACATTGTAATTTTAAAAAGGAATGTTTTAAAACAACATTCAAAACGTTAATATCAAATTTCAGTCTGAAGGTTAAAGAGTGAAGCCTTCATGTACTAATGACATTAGTTTTTTCTGCAATGAAGAACAAATCTTAAGTCAGAAACTGCATAAAGTTCAAGTCTAAAAGATAAATTTTAACAAGTGACTTGAAAGGTACAACTGCTAAATATAAATAGAGATACAATCCTCAATTCTTTCACACTACTTTAATAATACACAGAAGATAGAATCCTCAATTTTTTCACACTACTGTAAAAATACAAACAGAGATACATCCTATTTTTTTTTACAACACCAAGATTTAATGTACAAGTTGACTAACTTTTAGCTACATTGAGAACATGAAATTAGTGTCTTCTTGTGTTCTCTTGTTTTATTTGTTATTGTCTTCGCACTGTGCATCACCTTCAAGATTATTTTTACATATAAATGGACCCACATTTTATTTTATTGGGTCTTTTACAGCTTGCCTTATGATGCAGATCTTCGTCCCTTATTGAAAGCCTTAAAATAACTGATAGAAAATCTGTTAATTGTAATTTTTTAGAAGGCTGTCTCACAGACAATCATACCAAAATATTTTTGATTTTGCCTGGGTACACATGTATGCAACAATGCTTTAATTTTTGTTGAAGATAATCTTTGTAATTATTAGCAAATCATTACATGTAGGTCAAGGATTTCGTTATCATAAATCATTTAAAACATTTACTAAATTCTATCATAAATACAAAGATTTAATTTTAAACATTTATTGCACCTGCAAAAAAATTGATAAAAAATGGAATATCACACCCAACCTTTTACAGAAATCTTGTATATAAAGCTCTTAATTTAAACACAACCAATCTGGACTTACAAGTTACTTGAATAAACTTGAATAAAACTCCATATAGGTTATATTCAAAACTCTATTAAAACTAATTTATTTCAATATTTTGTTACCTTTTTGTCCTGCATGTTGATAGTTTTTATTTTTGGCATATGCACATACCTCGTTTTTATTTGCCTATTTAGAATATTTCTTCACTAAATCCAGCCAGACATGTTTTGATTGATGTCTTAGCATAAGAAAACCAGGTATGTTATCAATTGTGTTTTGATTTTGAAGTATAGTACTTGTCAGAAACAGACATGTTTGACCCTGCAGCATGCTTTATGTGATTATCCCGGGTGTTACTTGTATTGCATTGTGTATTTGTTTGGCCAATAATTGTTACATGTGATTATAACCACATTTAATTTTGGGGCTTTTTGCAGCTTGCATTATGGTGTGGATATTTGTCGATTGTTGACCTGCTGATGTTTGTAATTTATACGTTTTGAATGGCTGTCTTATAGACAATTATGTCATATCTCCTTCTGCTATATAAATTTTCTATTTCAATATTAAGTGTATCTTGACTGATATAACTGGGCACCTGAGCGGTCTCCAGGGCTCGACCCAGCGCGAACCCCAGGTGGCGGATAGGGGAGGCCCTCACGTTGGGGGGTTACC
>JARWCS010000002.1:1644733-1656825 GCA_034783895.1 Geukensia demissa
AGGTTCATTTGTTCACCTTTCACATGTCAACATGCTGCGGTCGTATCATGCTGCGCTTGCGAAGCACCTGAGTTCATAATTAATTTCTCTCAGCAACAAATTTCAGTTTTCTTTTTTAATTTTTTTGTTCTTTGTGTATCATTTTTCTAATGCATAGACAACACATTACAATGTCATTTTACTGTAGCCAGTGAATTTGAAAATATAAAATCAATTTATGTCAGTTGTGTCTTTACACTAAGCATATTGGCACTTAGCCATTGCAAAACAAAATTGAACTTGGGATGTGCATTGAGATAAATACTTCCATATTTGTCTACTTATGTGTCTCTTATCCTGCACAAGTGGAATTCTTAATTTGCATTTGAACTTAAAAAAAGTTAATGTGCTGTAGGTACATGATGTACAGTATATGTATATATGTATATTCCTAGTCATGTCTCATTAGAAAGAGTCACTATTTGTCGGGGCATATTGCATTGCACAGACTTTGGGGTTGATAGACTTTACACTTGTCTGAAAAAATGATTATATTTGCCTAGTGAATCTTACTTAAATTTTTCTCCAGCACTTTTGAAAGATTTCAAGGGAAATTGTCTTTGTTTGTCAGTCTGGCACACTTTTAATTTGACTTTATTTCTTTCAAAATTTTTGGGTGTTTCATTCTATTATAGTTGCTGCAGTGGTTGCTAAATACAAAATTACCAATGTTAAAGAAATATGGAAAATTTAGGTATGCTACAAATGTATATGTACATTTCATATATGGTATTTATAATTTAGGACCAGGGGTCCAAACAAGCAACAATACAATTAGTTAATGTGTACTTAATAAGGTCTACTTTTATAGATGTAAATATGAGCCTTCGATTGTGTTAGAAGTAATTGATTCATGTTATATTTGCATATAATGCACTTTCTTTATAGTGATTCTAGTGTAAATAACTATTTTTATAATTTAAGCATGGGCAATTCTAAATCAACAAAATGTGCTGAAACTGTGTCCCTTGGCATGCCACAGAAAGAAAGAGAACTTCACCTGGCAGTAATGGCTAATGATAGGGAGGGTGTGAAGCTATGTATTACTCAAGGAGCAGACCTGAACTATCCTTGGAGCAATCCTGATGTCCCTAGTGTCAAAGACAGTACAACTCCTCTACTGGCAGCAGTCTCTCTCAATCATGTAGAAATTACTGAGGTGTGTGAGAATAGTTTATTGGCAATTAAGATAAGATTTTGTGTGAAATCAGGTGCTGTTTTCTGTATAAGAATATGAGTTCTTTATTGGTTGAAAAGTGGGGATAAGGACAGGACTACCTTTTGGCCTCTTAAAAATGAATTGATTCAAAATTTTTACCCTGAACAATAAATTAAGGTTTTTTCAGGAAAAATTTAAATTGATATAAACACAGTCATTTCATTTATCATAGCCTGACAATACAGTTGAAAACTACAATAAACATGACATCATAATGCTCTCAGATAGTACATGAGAGCCAATATTTTACAATGTAAAATCCATATCAGCCCTCATATCAGCAATGTATCAGGCATAATAATCCCACTAAAATTTGATCCACATTAGACCTGCAAAAATGTAACTTCTCACCACTGTACATGTGATAATTATAGATTATTACATGTCACTTTCCATATCAACCCAGGTATCATCCAGAGACCCACATAGGCTAAGCTTGAGGGATGATATTGGTCGAAGGATGATAACAGGGTTGATTTGGAATGTTGAAATTACTCTATCTTGGTCAGACTTAAGCGCTCCTCCCAAAAACTAAGATGGACAACCCTCAACATTAGATCTCCATAGCAAAATTTTTGGGCAGATAATGGTATGTAAAATGATATTCCATTGTGTACAATGGGATATTTCCCTGTGCTTGAGTTGTATGCTCTTATTTATTTTCAAGGCACTGGAATGTATGTTGGATAGATACAGTTTACAACTTTGGAACATTGTTGAATTGTCTGGTTGTTATCTTTTTATTTGGCTTTATTAATCAGCTGGATATATTTGGCTTATTTGTTCATTATATCATAAATTGTATAATTCTTTTGGTTGATGAATGTTACTAGAAATTCATAAAATTTGACCGGTCTTCCTATTTTTGGCCCCTGGTGTGTCTGATGAATAATCCAGAAAAGTGCTTTACATGCAGTTAAATTTGGCTTTTTGAATATGTTTTGAACATAATTAAGGTGTGAATAGTGGCTTTCTGTCATATATTCAGTATTGTTTCTTTTAAATATAATGATGATATCTTTGTTGATTGTAGATTTTAATAAAAGCAGGAGCCAAGATAAATTTGACAGATAGAAATGAATGTACCCCTCTTTATAAAGCTGCTTTCCATGGTAGACCTATTCTACTTGACATGTTATTAAAAGCAGGTAATTACATGGTTTATATGCTGATTAGCTTTTTTGTCACGCTTAATAAAAACATTGGCATTTTAGACCAGTTATACTAGAGAGCATATCAAAAGCTGGTACCTGTTTTATTTAAGTTGCTGACAGATCTTTGGGCTCATTTTTCATAAAAAAGTAAATAATTTCTAAAATCTAAAGAGATTCCACAGTGCTATAACAGTAAGGTTATTTGTTGTGGGCACCTATTATTAGGATAGTATAAGTTATACGCAAAATCAATTCCTGATATTATGATTTATTTGATTCGTTTGTTTTAAGATAAGCCGTCAGTCGAACCTTAAAACAATTGAGGAGACCAAATAAATCATCATTTCAGGATTTGTTTTGTGTATAACGATATTATCATATGTCGTTTTTCAAGATAATTGACATGTATTTGTTTGATTAAGCAATTATACACAACTAAACCGATTGTATGCGAACATGTTTGATGACCTGGTTTGACCGCTGATAAAATTTGTAAATACCTTACATATAATCCATCATAATATTAGACTAATTAACTAATATGCCTCCCAGTACAAACTTAAACAATAAAACGGTCTTTTATCATCATTATTATTATTATTATACCTTTTAAAAACTATTCAGTGACGAGAAAATATAATATGAAAATGTTCTCTCGGAAAATAACGATTGATTGAAACGGTTTCCAACAATATATATTTGATCCTTTAAACATTTTTACAAATATAGATTTTTAACTCTCAAATATTAAGTCGTCTCAATGTTTTTTACTGTGCTGCTTGCAAAGTTCCCATTGATGATAAGAGGAATGGTATGATACACAAACATGCTATCATGTATTGGACCACTGACCCATTTAATTATAGAAAATCAATAATGGACAACACACACTGCATTGTAAGGTGCATACATATATTAAAGGGGCAGGAAACTCTAGGTCACTGTATATTATAGGGGCAGGTAGCTCTAGAGCACTGTATATGAGTATTCATATGCAGTTTGTTACCAATGAAATTTCTCTATTTTTCACCTCGACACATGATAATGTTACATATTGTAGTTATTTTTCAGTGATTTTACTGTTGCAGAATCCATTTTACCTTCACTGCTATCTGAGATTTGGCAGCTTTCAATTACAATTAACTCCAGTCTATTACTCAAAATCTGGAGTTAAAAATTGCAAAATGTTGTTTGTACTACCATTGGTTCTGACCAGATATGGAGGATTTGACACAATATTCACATCTGGTCAAAATAAGTGTTACATCAAAACTACATATTAGTAATGTCTTTTTTTTACTAAAAAAGTACAATTGAAAGATCTCCAAATTTTGTGCAATTCCCTTAAAAATTGTCTTTCCCAATCAAATCAAAAATGGTTAACTGATAGGCACATCTTACATATCTGAATTGAAAACCCACCAAGTACATGTACATAGATATGACATATAAACATTCAAAATATTTAAAGCTGCCTTATGTCTTGTCAGTGTAAAAAGCAAACCAATTTTCAAAGATTTCATTATTTTCATGATTGAGTATCTAATGGAAACCTTATTTTCCATTTGATTGTTATGTCCAGAATTAGAAACCACAATTTCTAGAACAAAGGAACCTGTTTTTTTTTCATATTCACTTAAATAGGTACTAATGTAAAAGATAGACAAAAAGTTGCTCTGACTGTGTATATATTAAATATCTAACTATTTTCATGTGCTAACACAAACAAAATACCAGCCCTATTGCACATATTATTTATATTATATAATATTTTATCAAGTACTACAGACAAGGTTGATCTGGACCTCCACAATATATTTTATTTGTTTTCAGGTGCTGATATAAACAAAAGTGACAAGGCTGGCCAGACCCCCCTGTATATATGTGTACAGAATGCCATAGTACATTCCAGTTATAGTGCTGTAGAACGATTGTTGACTGCTGGAGCCTCATTACAAATGTATGTGGATGGTAACTCTGTCATATAATGCTTCACAGTATTACTTGGAGGCCTGAATTTAAAATTAAAAAAAAATTTTTTATAGGTAAATTTGGACCAAACTTTGGTCCAAAATTGTGTCTGACATCCCCACCTGCCTCCAAACATGACTGCCATTACTAGAAATAGAAAAAAAGGGGGTTATTTATTTAAAAAATCTTCTTCCCTGAATTTACTGAGTGTATTGCAACCAAAATTAAGTAGAATTGTCCTTAGATGGTCCTCTACCAAAGTTGTGTCAGGCATCACTGCCCACCACCCAGGAAGGTGGCCACAACCGAACTTAGTTAAACATTATACCCTATGGATAATTCACTTGAAAATCTTCTTGTCTGATACTACTGAGCCAGTTGCAACCAAACTTTGGTGGAATGGTCCTTACATAGTCCTCTACCTAAATTGTGTCTGGCATCCCCACCCATCAACCAAGATGGCAACTACAGCCTAATTTTGTCCTGATGGGACAAAAAACAGGGCCACCATGGATAATTCTTGTTTCTGAATGACTGATACATTTAAAAAATCTTCTCCTGATACCGCTTTGCCAAATGAATTAATATTTGATGTCAAACATCAATGGAAGGTCCTTTATATAGTTTCCTCATTTTGCCCAATCTGACAAAAAACATGTCCACCATAGAGGATTCTTGTTTGTGATTGACTGATTCATTAAATAATCTTCTCCTCTGAAACTTCTTGGCCAAATGTCAGGTGAGCAATACAGACTCAGCCTTCTGAGTCTAGATTTGTTATTCAAGATTCAAGAATATGCTTTGATAGCTAAACTAGGCCTTGGAAATGGAAGAATTTACAATAACAGGTTTGGATAAATGACCCAGTTATATGAAAATACCTTTTAGGGTCAACTTCCAGAGGGGTCATATGAGCTATTTCTATTCCAGTCTCCATCTAGCCACATTTCAATTTTGTTTTTCTATAACAATTGTAACCTTGATCCATTGGTGGCCTTCTTTCAAAATTATGTTTACCAAGATGGATGTTATTTATTGTCCTACATGCAATATAAGTCACAAAATGTGAGACTTGAACTGTTGCCAGAACATTCATTGGGGTAGAATTTCTTGTTAGAACATAAGACCTTTTACCTTGAAGAAACTACCAAGTTCCTGCCTTGAACTGCTAGACCAATTTTTACAATACTTTTATGGAATTGTCCTTTGGTGTCCAGTAAAAAAAATGTGAAAAACCATCTGTCACTTCAGATGGCTGCCACAGAATTTTCTGTAAGATCTTCATGTTTGAAACTATTGGCCAAATGGAGCCACAATGTTTATGAACAGTTTAACATCTGAATAGCAATATAGGCTCCTAGTTACTTTTTTATTAAACACACAGTCTTGGCAGTTAACCATCCTATAATTCTTAGATTTGCCTCTTGTTAGCTCTGTAGAACTTTTTTTAGGGAACCACTGAATGAATTGAAGCAATACATGCCCTTTTACAGCTCCTGTGATGGTATGGACTCCGGTTCATTATTGAAGACCAATATGGGACATGTAGAATTTAAATTTTCCACTGTTATTTGGTGGTTGGCTGTCTCATGGACAAACATGCCATATTTCATTTATATCAGGAGATTTATATAAATGTTCCTTACAGGATACTGACTTAGTGTGATTACTTTGGTATACATTCGTCATCTACTACCAGCAAAGGACTTGTTTTAACATAGGATACACAAATCTTTCTAAGAGAACTGCAAAATTGATTGAACTTAAAGAAGGCATGATTGATTGATTGCTGCTTAACGCCACGTCGGCAATATCTCAGCCATATCGTGGCGGGAACATACATATATTTAATAATAAAACAAACTAGTAAGATCAACATCATATAAAACATATCGGATAAAGAAGGCATGAGGGTTCCTCATGAGATGCTGACCAAATGTTGATCTGTTATCAAAGATTGTCGCTTCTTTAAAGAACTACTGTATTTGAAACATGCACAGCATGAATGTTGCTTTTAATGTGATGACTAAGTATTTTCACATTGGTATAGATCTGTCATCAAATATGGCAGCAAGTTTACATTGAATCCTATGGTGAATACATAAATTGTATGAAAACCTAATTTGAACAGTCCAGATGGAAGAAGATCATTTGAATTGCAAATTATCTCCCACAAGGAACAAACATTTAGTTTACAATGTTGACTGTTGAGGACTAATATATATCTAGATAGTTTCTGGACTAGTGCCTCAATAGTGATGGTGTTAATCTGTGTCATTGATGTACTCAAACGTTTTTATCACAGTAAGTTCTGGTGAACAAATTTTCTTAGCCCATATGGAAATGTACAAACTTAATTTGCATGAAGCAGTATTTTTTATAAATGCATAAATTGTATGTACACAAAAATACATATAATTTAAAATATGTATTTGTGTGAGTAGATTTTAAGGAATAACGTTGTTTTGCAGGTGTGATAATGCAGGGAAATCTCCATTACATGTAGCTGCCCATTGGAAATTAAAGGACATGATTAAAATTCTTCTTAGAGTAGAAAATGATGTAAATAAATTGGATAACAAAGGTCGTACCCCATTGTATGTGTGTGTCAGCTCATTAAGTACTGGGCTCTACAAAGAAGATCTGAAATATCAAGTTCCATGTATCAAAGTCCTGTACTCCTCAGGCTGTGATATGTTAAATCTGACGGACTGGATCAAATGGAAAGGCCCAGGTATCCCTGAGGAACTAATGGCCGATGACCCAGCATTTTTAGAATGGTACAAAAATAATATGAACTCTCCACATAGTTTGGCCAATTTAAGTCGTCTAGTCATTCAAAAAAGACTGTATCAACACCGAAAAAGAAATATTGTACAATTAGTACAAAAACTACCAGTTCCCTGCAAAGTTAAGACATACCTTAGCCGAGCAATGTTTCACCTGCCAACACCAACCACATCTATATAAATCTAAATTAAACTTTATTGTTTGGAACAAACTCGATATAAAACTATTTGAAATTGATATAGTCTCTTTATCTGCTGTCCATTAGTTTATCAAAATTTTCTGGGCTAAGTAGTATAGGTTAGTGACTCTTTTGAATAATAATGGAGAAAGATGACCTCTTTCTTTCAAGATATACATAAAAATACTGCAATAGATTTAAAAAAAATTAAATTAGATGATATATTAGAGAGGCATTATTTTTTAACATGAAAAATGTACTAGTCATTCGTAAAAATTAATTTGTAACAAATTTTAGGAGTATTCTTGTCAACCTCATTATTAGATCATTCTGGAAACTGTTGCATTTTCTATCAAATTTTTATTTTATCAAATTGCTATAAATGGTAAATCATAGAAATTAGGTTAATTATGAAAAATGTATTCCAGTTGAACCTTGACCTACAAGTGTCAAGTTTACAGGAATACCAGCTTTCTTATACCATTTTATACAAATCAAAATATTTGTTTCTAGATGTTTTTTTCTAAAGTTTTGAGAAAAATTGTCAATATAAACTGCTTAACTATATTGTTATCTTTACATTGTTACTGGGAATCATCTGATGTTTGTACTTTTGTGAAAGTTAGAAAGCATAAGAGATGAATTCATTATATGGTATTGTTTGTTATTTTATTTTAATGATAACTTTTAGAGAAAGTTTAATTGTTTAAGGACTGAACTGGTAGAATTAATATATGTATTATACAGAACCAGTGTACATTGTTTGTTTCAATTTATTTGACAAGCTTCTTTACATCAAAACATTCATTATTTAATTGCAATTTTTGTATGTAACAACTGTTTTTACCGGAAACTGAAAATGAAAAGAAGTTTGTCTTTTGCTCTTTCAAATTTGGAAGATCTGCCCAAGAATAAACCTTTCAAATGTATTTCTGATTCATTCCTGTTGGCCGTTTTCAGAAAAAAAGTTTTATATTACAGGACTTCTTTCATTGTTGATTTACGCTTATTAAAGTTGTTTCCGCCGATTAAGCCTTGATCACCTACTATCCTTTAAATAGTTATTGTGGGGGGATCTATACTCAGTTGACATTTTTTTGTAAATCATGAAAAAAAATTAGAGGTCAGAAATTTTGGCCTAAAAATAAGATAGGATCAGGTTACTGGAAACACTTTTTTTCTGGCCTAACTCCTGCTGATATCAATCTTTGGAAATATTTCACTCACACATCATATAATTTACCATAAGCCTTGAGGAATATTTCACTCACACATCATATAATTTACCATAAGCCTTGAGGACATTATTTATTATTTACTAATTTCCATATTGTCGTAATAACTAATGTCATGGAAATATGTATTTATTTCTTAATTTGAGAAAAGCATTTAATTTTTTTATTTTTACAGCTGTCAGATGGGCTATATGTACTACTCAGACCAAGAATGTTATAAATATCAAAGAAATGGGGATTTTCCTTTTTTTTTAACAAAATTGTATTAATAAGAAAAAGATTTAATATATTTAATAATTGAATGTTTTGAAGTCATTTGTATTGTTACATGTGTGCTTGGCAAATCTGTTTGTTACTATTTATTGGAAAGTTTATTAACCCTTTTGATAAAGGAGAAAGTGACTATTTGGTAATTGTATGAAACATAAATACTTTGTTCTTGTTCTACCTTCACACACAGTACATTGATCATTGATTATGTACACATAATGTAGTGTGTTTTTGTATGTATCTTGTTAGATAATTTATTTTTATTTCCAAATAGCTAAATTGCTTGGTGATATCTTACAAACTTTCTCAGCTATTTTTAAGGCAAATTAAACTTAGCAGATTCTCATCCTGGCAACCTTATGGGGCAGGTCAAACTTATAAAGAATTAAGGAGGAAGTCAAAAACTGTTTTCATTTTGTGTTTTTTGTAAAGATTATATACCGAGTTCTTTCCACTAGAATTTTTAAAGGAAAAATAAACAATTCTTTAGAAACAAAAAATATGTTAGTTATGATCAAAACTTATTAAAATGATCGAAACTTATTAACAAATAATTACTTATTTTTTAGTATTGTCTGTAGTAAACAGCTGGTATTTTTTTTTATTATCAAAAGGGAAATCAGAACTGTTACAAACTAGTATTGTTTGTTGATAAGCAGCTGGTCTGCTTTGTAAGCCAAGTTGGCATGTTTGAAAGTTTTTATTTTATATTTTTAACCACATTTTAAGATATTTAAACTTTTGCTTCAGCAATTGTAGGAAGATTTCAGGTTTTACCAAGTGACCAAAGTCAGTTACTATCATCTTTCTTTCTGTTATATACAGTGAGATTGAAGTCTGTCACATGGGGTTTAACGATGTACTGAAATTCTTTTTACAAAAGAGCAAAATAAACAGTTGAAATTATTTGAATATCATTGTTATAACATTACCAACCTAAATATCAAATGCTGAAATAAGTAAATATTTAAGATTGACTTTTACAAAAAGGTTTTTCTAGGAAACTCTCCGGCACTTGGTTGAAGCTTGAATATTCCTTCAAAACATAAGGCCAAGTAGAAATACTTGTCTGGTTTTCAGACAACTCTGCCCCTCTTAAATCCCAGCCAGTCAACAGTTTTTTTTCTGCAAGGAAAGCTACCCACATGTTATAAATTTTTATTTTTGCCACCATACAAAGTTTTAAAACATTCCAGCGATCAAGACTTTTACTTTCAAACATTTGTTTGATGCTGATCATTGAAAGAAGCAAGTGACAACAAAGTTTTAACATTTTAAATTCCAATGGATGATCAAAATGAAAAGTTTCTTTGATTATTCTATGTATGATGAATTTACAGCCCTCTTGGCTGAAAAGCGCGCTAGGTATTTGTGAAGATGATTTTACGGTCAAAATAGGGATTAAAATGAGTTGACCTTTAAATATTTTTGTTAATGTTTATTTTAGGAAATTAAATCTTACGGAAATAAGCAGTGTATCATATAGGATATTGCTGATATATATTCCCATATAGGTATCTAAGAATGCTTATTGTAATCTTCTATTCAAACAGGCTAGCCATAAATCATATACTTTTTGGGGGGATAATTTTACAATAAAATTAGAAAGACTTAATATATATAATTTTTATTTATAACTCCAAGGAAATGAACTATCCAATCTGATGCTCCATTTTACTTTATGATTGGACAACCTTTTATGTTAGCCAATGAAATGTCCACTTCCAAGATGTTGGAAGTGTTAGTCATATGAAAAATCCCAAGGATCTCCAAAAGGTCATCAGAAAAGTTAGTAGAATGTAGCATAGACCCTTTTACTGTAACTGCGTTCCTGACTTTGACGCTTGTGGCGAAACAGCTGCTGGGTGTACATACAACAATGACACATTATGTGTGATGTCATATTTAATTGTTCGGTGACATCGTTTTTGTGGGAAAGTGTGTCATTTTACACCCAAAGTTACATGAATGCAGTTATAGTAAAAGGGTCTATTGTCAGATATTGGTTTGAGAGCTTAGTGATCAATTTTACTAAGATCTGATTTTTATCATGCTTCATGTTATCACAGTATGATAGTAGAATCAAACCTTTCTTGATATCTTTGAAAACAAATTAAAATCCTTCCAATGCTAAATGAAAATAAATAAAAACCCTACCTACATATCTTTAATTTTGAAATCCATTGTCTGAAAACCAGATAATATTTTAGGTGGCCTTTCATCAGATTTTTTAAAATTGCATTTTGCTTTATTTGTGGTTTATAGGGCATGATTTTTGGTTATGGTGTTAGTATGGGAGTTGTCTGAGTGATGAGAATAGATGATGCTATAGTTACTTCCGTTGTCTCAGTCCTCACACAGTTTATAATAATTCTTGATTTACAATTAAACAAAGTAATACTGTATTCTGTGTAAACTCTAAAACTGAATATTTCCATGCATGTACTGACAGATATAAAGTTTAAGATTGACACATTATTTAAATACAATGACAGAACTCTTGAAGCCATACTGATTTGCAATTTATTTGGTAAACAGTTTAATGTCAATTTTGTTCATTGTCGATTTATCTTTTTGTATGAAACTACTGCCTTAATTTGTATTATACTTTGGTGGAAATGGTCTCCCAATACAAATCAAGATGACCACCAAAAAATCTTTTCTTTTGAAACTGCTTTACCATTATAATACCTAGATTGTTCTCATTTAATATTTTAACAGTATTTTGACAAAAGCTTGTTATTATATGAAAATGGATGTGAACTTCCTCTGAATGTAAGATATGTTTTGACAATTTTCTGTTTAACTTTGCCGTTACTTGGCTTGTCCATCAACAAAATATATGGAGAACTGTTTCTTGGGTTATTGCTGTTCAATATTATGTCCAATAACCAACTTATTGTTACGCAGGTCCTTATAGAAAATAAGATGCACTTTCTTAATTGAAGCCAAACTTCCTTGAAATGGTAAAAAAATGCTATCTTATTCAGCATTCTATGCCTTATCCCTGCCCACTAATCAAGATGGTCTTCATACCTAAACTAACTTGAATGTAGGACCCAATTGGAAATTTGCTCAATTGTAATTTCATCCTAAAATGCTTGGCCGATCAGAACCAAACTTTAAAAAAGTTTTCAAAAGTCTTGGTTGGCATTCTTTCTAATATATCTGGCATCTCTGGTTATTTATTTATAGTTTTTTATGCCCCCACCGCTAGGCGGTCGGGGGCATTAAGT
>JARWCS010000002.1:1656925-1666964 GCA_034783895.1 Geukensia demissa
TCGAAATTTTAAGGTTTAACTATCTCGACTGTAGAAATATGATAAACAACGGCTTACAATGTAAGATTCTATATTTATCATTATCCTGCATAATATGCCACTTACTAATTAAATAAATGGTATTAGTCATGCATGCAATTTTTTAAAACAACCATACAGAAAATTACAATTTCTACCGATCTTACACCGCCCCCCACCCCCACCAAAATACCACATGACCTGGTGTTTTCAAAAAAGTCAATGGTCCAAAAAAAATCAAAAATAAAAGGATCACAAAGTTCAGCTGATTATGGCTGACCCAGACATTCAAAACAAAAGCTCATACATAATTTGCTGAAAATCTAGTATATTAGTTTATTATATGAGCATGTTGAAGTCAGGGATGTATATAACAGAATAAACGTCCCTGTTGAAGTGTTTTTCATCAGCTCTTAAATTTTATATGCATACACTCAGAAAATAAATCCTGACATTGTAATTTTGTCTTTGACAGTGTTCTTTTTGTAGATAAAGAACAACATGTTAATCATTTAATGTTTTTATGACATGTGTTGACATTTATTACTCAACAAAGAGATGTTCGATTATTGAGTAATATATATAATTAGAGTGAGATCACATACAAGTGTTATCAATAAATGAGGTACACTCACCGTATGTGGGGTATTCCGACTCCGCCTTGTAATATTTTGTACAATTTACTTTCATAAATTAACTGTGGATGTCTGGCTTTTTGAGATTCTAGTTTCACTGCAACTTCCTACAAAAGTAAAAATAAAATTTTTAACATCTACAAACGAAATTAACAGTATTTGTGTTGTATGATAACAAAGAACGACAAATACGAACCTCTCCATTGGCGATATTTATAGCGAGGTAGATATCTCCAAATGATCCGCTTCCTATTTTTCTAACCAAACGATATTTCCCTCCAACGTGAAATTCCCCTTTCGATGAACTGGACGCACTCGCCATTTTATAAAGATATATAGTACTGAAATATAACGTTTTTCTACTTCATTGTTCTGAATCAGATGGTGACTTCGTCATGATCAGAGTCGTAACACGATTTGATCGTACATAACAAAGCCAATCGAGGGAATTGTGGGATCGATCCTATTACAGCTGATCTGGCGTCTTGTTGCTAGGGACGACTTTCATTCTGTGGATCTGTTAAATATGTTAAATATTATCATTTTCCCAGTTTATGAGAGGAATTTGTTGAATTATTTTTTATCTGCGATTTAGACTTGTTTTAGATCTATATGTCTATGATAGTATCTATATATGTTCATAGAATACTTTTTCGTTTAATTTATCACATACAATTGTCAACATTATGTGAATTTTCTATTTTATTAGAATGATAAAAAAGAAAGACTAGACCTATATACCTATATGACCGAATTCACCGTTGTCTTTTCTTTAGACTTTAGCAAACATTTCGCCGGGACAAGTCTAATTAAAATTTGACCCTACGTTTACGATAACCTACGGGAAAATAAATAATAAAAAAGAATATAGGATAAAGTTTTTCGGACTTATTATCAATAGTGTTTTTACAGCCGATTTTTAACAAATATATGCTGTTAATCATTAATGACTGCATCAGTGTCATCTATTTTCCTCAAATTAACAGTGCTGTTTACCCTTTTCTGGGAAAATGAGAGCTGTTATTGATATATTGTTAATTATTTTCTGAAAATATATCTGTGTTATCAGTTGACTCTGCAAATATTTCAGACTAATGTTCAGTTAATAAGCAAAAATAAGGTGTTATTTAAAAGAAAGAATATGGACTATATGCCAGAATTAAAGAAACAATCCACATTTTTCTGGATTGTGTACTGCATAATTTCTCGTTAATATGTTGCCTTTAAGTTCTTAAAAATAGTGCCTTGATTTTCTTTATTTTATCAAACAGATTATAGACAAAATGGAAAAACAATGAATGAAAACGCCTTAAGTAAACTGTGTACGAAGTGCGTTTCAGGATTAACCTTCATCAGGTATGCTCAGGGCTAAATATTTACGCGCAGGAACGTAAACGGAGAGTAGCCTCCCGTAATACAGTAATTATGCGCTTTGGATTATTGTGTCATAGACAATTTTACCACATCTTTTATAAACACTGATCTTCAAGCATAAATATCTTTACAAAAACTATTTTGAGTTATATTAAATCATTATAATTATAAAAAAATAATCTGATAGACAGGAAGTAAAATGGATCCAGAGAACGTCCCTTAAAATGAGAAAAATTACGATTTTTTGTAGTTAACTTTTCCCGGTTTCTTGGTGGTCTTTTCCTATAGTTAACTTTCCGTTTGTTGATGGGGACGTGCCTTTGGCCCCTTTTATGGTGTTAACATTTCACAACTAATTCAGTTGGCCCAAGTTTGCATTAAAGTTCTGACCTAACATGCTAATATCTAACGGATTAACTTTTGCAACAGAGCTACAGATATCACAGGCTTCTCAAGACGTTCACCAAATTTCATAATATAAACCGATACAAAATTTAATTCAAAATTACGACTGACAATTTTGATACAAGGGATATCTCACCCCACATTCTACGGAAACCTCACATATAAATACAAAATTACCAATATAAATTTAAAAATGATCGTTTGAATCTGACTATTTCGTTAAACGAATTTATTCACAAAGGCTAGATAATGTTCGAAGTTATAGCTGGTTTCTGTATGTACGGATATTGATGTTAATAAATTTGACATTGTATCCATCTAGTCTGTCCTCACATTTATTGACAACATAATATTAAATTGTCAGACATACTGTGTTTGATGAAATCTCGTTGTTGAGAGGTTTGATTTGGTATCATTAGGAATCTCTTGCTTTCCGCAACTCTGAGGTATCTTCTTTTTACATGTATTTTTGTTAAGTACATTTATTGTAATTCAGGTACACTCTAGTCGGATTGGGTGAATTTGCAATTGTTGATGTTTCTATGATACTGCTTTTGTTCTCTTTAATTTTTCCTTTGAATAATTGTTGGCGGAAGATTGGGATCCCACTAAACTAGTTTAACCCGACCGCATGTCCCATGTGTCTGTTCCAAGTCAGGAATTGGGGTCATATGTTTGTCTTTGTGTTAAATGAATTGTTACGTGTACATTTTTGATAATATATGTATACACGTTTTATTTACTTGGGACGATTAAGAGCTTTTCCCAATGAGTGGAATTCCATCCTTGAGAGACCTCTAGATTTGTAAATTTACCCTTTTCCCTTTTGGGTGTAGTGCGGTCGTTCTGACATCTTTTCATTTTCATATCAAACTTTGACCGTCTCTTCCTTCGTTCGTTTGTTCTTTCATCCCTCCGTCCATAGATCGCAGTTTCTGTATAAAGGAACGATTTTGAACTTAGTACAAAGCTTGCTAGTGGTATGTTGTATATAACATAAGTGATTTTCAGATCTATTAGGCACCTATAAGTTCAGTGGCGGTTCTAAACTTTTCCGAATACATACAAAAAGCCGGACCCAAACAAAATATGCGTGAAATACCAATCAATGTATAATAAAAGTGCCAAAATTAAATTACTAAGGTACTTCTACCATAGGAGCACAGAACCATCCGGACACCAATAGTATAATTAATTGGCATGAGCGTCCTCTGACCAGCACCGAACCCGTGGAATCGATTGTGATTAAGAAGGGCGGAGAGGTGGCTCGATTACAAGCCTGCTTTTGGTAGTATAGTACCTTCTGCGAATGAAATGTTTTGTAATCGATCCTAATCGAGCTGTAATAAAAAAACAACACTTCAGATGTACTAAGGCCAATGTATATAACATGCATGGATATAGAAAGAATTATTCCGATTTAGATAATAGGAACCAAGATGATATATTAAACATTTTACTTCTGTGAGAATGCAACCTCCATGAAATAAATAAAAGCAGTACACAACGTGTAGTATACATAACCGATAGTCGGTTGGCTGCATGACATTAACAATAGATAATCTGCAGGTCAACTTTTTCAACAAGACGTAATAGATAAAGCACAAAGATAATGCGAAAATGTCCTAGGATGTTCCCGAGTGCAGAAAATGTGTGCGGTTATGTTCAGTATCGGACGGCTTCCAGAGGCGGATCCAGACTTTTAGAAGAGGGGCACTTTTTTGGACCCTTTATTTCATAAATTTGCTCTATTTCTAATGGAGATTAAGACCAAAGTTTACCCCATACTTTTCCTTTTTTGTCATTTTTGCGTTTCGAAGGGGGTGGCATGCTCACCTGGCCCCCTGGATCCGCCCCTGGCTTCGTTTACATCTTTGTACTTTACCCGACTTGTACAAATACAAATATTGTATGTACTTGTTAATTATGCCACTTTTCTTCCTCGTCAGTTTTTTTGTTAAACTAATCATCGGGTTGAGTTGCAACACACCAAATGTCAAAAACCCTTTACTGTAAATATCCAGTGCATTTGCTAGAATCACAGTGGCATCAGAAAATTGTGTAACACCCGTTTAAAATTACTGATATTCAATATTCGCTAGTTTCACTTGCACAAACAATTCAAACTAAGGTTTTTTACGCAAATGTCAAAAATTATACATTTTGATTGGTCAATTTGGATTAGAATCCAGATTTGATAATAAAACTGAGATGCTTTGTGAATGTGAAGTCTTCAAAACCGCTTAAAACTGAATTGAACGCACAAACTATAACGCTGACACAGAATGACCCTCTCAGACGTAGGCTGTGTCTTATCTCTAGTTTCGGATAACGATTCCCGGTCATTTTATATTCTGTGTGCCAATCAAATTCTATCAAAACCATGAAGACTGTTGTATTCTCTACTTTCCTTGCTGTAGCTTGTAAGTAGGATTATATAATATATTTGTTGACGTATTCATTAATTTCATTACTTAAACCTTCCCAGAGTTTACGCTGTTCCTCGCTATTTTTACATAATTTAAATAAAAATACAACAGTTTTTTACAGTTTGAAATTGAATGATTTAGAAAAAACTAATTTCTAAACAAAACATTGGGAGAGAGGATATAACATTCAAGTACTATGAAACAGTCATATTCACTTCGCGGGAAACTCATGTACACCAACCAGTGGCGGATCCAGAGGGGGGCTAAGGGGACGTTTGCCCCCTCTAAAAAAAAAAAAAAAAAGAAAAAAGTAAAAAAAAAAAAAAAGAGAGAGAGAGAAAGAGAGAGTGGGCCATATTTGCGGCCAGGAAAAGCTTCAATAATACTGAAAACCCGTCAGGTTCAGGGGGCTTCGCCCCCTGGTCCCCCTACCAGGGCTCTGCCCTGGACCCGCTGAGGACCTTGAGCCGTCCCCACACCCCCCCGCCCATTCCCCCCTAACACAAAACCTGCATCCGCCCCTTCCAACGTTAATTTGCCATATTGAAATATATCTAAAGTTCAGCTAGGAAGTATGTCGTTTCATATATCGTTGAAATTCTAATTTTTTGCCGCAACTCATCCTGCCTTTAAAATTTCAGTTTTCTTCAGTACAAACAATTTCCCATTACACGTATATGTTAAATTTATGACATCGAAAAAATGCCTTAAGATGGAATCATTTCATAGTTAAATATCGCGCTTCAGTGTTACAGGTAGAATATTATTCAACTATATTCTTAAAATTTCATCTTTTATCTGTCGTAAAACCCTCAAAATATCTTTTCATGTCTTGTTAGCCGAGACCATATATTGATTGCACCCACAAAAAGAAGCGAATTTACAAAGTCGAAAAAATTAGCATTACACCCTAAATTTGTTATTTAAAGTTAGAATGAATTTTTAAATACAGATTCAGTCGCGACAAAAATTTGAATTCAAACGATTTATAATATTAATGATTTCATTGTGAATCTTTTGATACAGGTTCTCTTTCATTGTGGCAAATTTCGTGTGGTTTATAGAAACGCTTGGGCTTCACCCTCACAGATGTTACGTAAATATTTTTTTAGTATACAGCGTAGACGCTGAACAGAAGTGCCATGGTACTCCAAGGAGATACAACGGGAAATCGTGTGCTTCTACCACAAACTACTACGATAGTCATAAGGGGGCATGTGGGTGTGGAGACCCTAATGGAGATTCTCAATTTGGTTGGAATCACAACGGCTTTGTAGTTGCAGCCAGCGAGATGTACTTTGACGGTGGTCATAAAAGTTGGTGTGGTGAGCACTGTGGACAGTGTATAAAACTGACAACCACAGGTAATAATACATAAGCAAGATAAGGCTGCATATATTTCACTTATCTGTTTTGTGGTGTGGTTTAGGAGCTTTCTACATACAAGTATTTTTGTACTTATAATCTTTAGTTTTAAATTTACACAGTCCGTTCTATTCCTTGTGATCCAATACTTTTGACACCAAAAGTACATAAAATTACCATCGTTAACAAAATAAAAAATGCTTAGGTACTTTTTCGTAAGTCAACCATCTAAGCGACATTAACCACAAAACCTAAGAATTGACACTAATCCAGACCTTATTTAAAATAATTATGATTTGTTTTTTACTTGTCTTAAAAATACATTAAACATTTTTTGTTTTTATTACTAGTGAATATATATGTTTCGGATGTCATTTTCATTATAGGAGGTTTCGTTCCTGGGCAAGGTGGCCATACTGCAGCCGGTCGTTCTGTTACCTTCATGATAACTAACCTTTGTCCCAACGTATACCCAAATCAAGCTTGGTGCAACCAGGGGTCACAGCGTGGCGGTCACAATAATTATGGATATGAGGTCCATTTTGATCTGGAGAATGGTGCTAACCAAATTACATCTGGTTTAGGGTGGAACAATCCTGAAGTAACGTGGGAGGTGACAAATTGTGATACAGGACATGCCCATGATGCCAGAACACCAAGTTATGCTATGTATGGACATTGTCAGTGTGCTCATCATGGCAAACGATCTGTTAACAATACTAGCACATTTGTGTAAACTAACAAGCTTGTAAATATATGGCAAACACAATCAAACTGAAAGGGATAATTTTTGGCATGGAAGAACAGTGATGCCCTCTCTAACCAACATACTTGTCATCCTCTCGATTTTTAATACCATTTCACGGTATTTTCATTTCTCTCTTGTTCATTGAACACCGTCGCATCTTTTATCCATCCTCACATCATTTTTCTAACACTTTTTGTTTTTTTTTCGCGACACCTCTCCTTGTCCTTGTCACGAAAAACCTTAGTAAACACTTCCTGTATTAGAAGTGTTCGCATAAGTTTCCTTTAACATTTTACAACGGGCCAATGCCTAAAACAATGTTTCATTTGTACATGTATGTGGAGAGGTTCAAAGCATCTGGAAACTCATCTTGTCCATATGAGTTGCATTTTTAAAGCTCAACCTGGCCTAAAAGGCCATGTAAGCTTTTCTCTTAACTTGGTGTCCGTCATCCGCCAACAATTCAAATTTTAATCTTCTCCTCTGAAACCACTGAGCCAATCTGATCCAAACTTTGATGGAATGATCCTTGGAATGTCCCCTTTAATTTTATCCGAGGTCCCGATAGACTAACCAATATGTCCGCCGTTACTTAAAATAGTGGTTTATAAAAAAAATCTTCTCTTTCAAAACTGTCAAACATTTTATGCCAAACTTTGGTGAAATAGTCCTTAGGCGATCCTCTTTCATAATAATATCCAATGACCCTGCCCTCCAACCAAGATGGCCTCCTCAACCGAACTTAGTTTAACAAAGGACCCTATGGGAAAATCATTAAAAACTTATTGTCTGCAATTATTTGTTTAATTGAAATCAAACTTTGGTGGAATGGTCGCTAAATGAGTTCCTTTCAGAATTTTATCCGATGACCCCACCCTCCAACCAAGATGGCCGCCATAGTCGAAGTTAGTTTAACATTGGACCCTATGGGGAATTCATTTTAAGATCTTCTTGTCTGTAACTACTTGCTTAATTGGAACCAAACTTTGGTGGAATGGTCCTTAGGTGGTTTCTTTCAGAATTCCGATAGAGACTTACCTAAAGACCATTTCACTAAAGTTTCAGACAAGGAGATTTTTAAATTAAATTCTAAGGTCCAATGTCAAACTAAGTTCAGCTGTGGCGGTCATCTTAGTTGGTAGGCGGAGCAATCGGATATAATTCTGAAAGAAGACCACTTAAAGGCCAATTCATCAAAGTTTGGTACCAAGTGAGCATGTAGTTCCAGACGAGAAGATTTTGTAAAAGAATTCCCATAGGGTACAATGTTCAACTAAGTTCGACTGTAGCGGACATCTTGGTATGTGGGCAGGGTAATCAGATTTAATTCTAAAAGAGGACCACCTACAACCATTTAACCAAAGTTTGGTTCAAATTGAGCAAGAAGTTCCAGACAAGGAGATTTTATAATGAATTTCCCATAGGGTCCAATGTTAAACTAAGTTCGACTGTGGGGGCCATCTTGGTTGGCGGGTGGGGTCATCAGATACAATTCTGAAAGAGGACCACTTTCACCAATTCACCAAAGTTTGGTTCGAATTGAACAAGTAGTTTTACGCGAGATTTTCAAAGAATTTTCCATATGGTACAATGTTAAACTAAATTCAGCTGTGGCAACCATCTTGGTCTCCTTTTCTATTTTAGCTACGGCAGCCATATTGGATAGTCGTTAATGACCCGGTATACAATTCTGAAAGGGGACCATCCCACAAAAGTTTGGTCCAATTGGCCCAGTGGTTTCAGGGGAGAAGATGAATTGTGGACGGAAGGACGACGGACGCCAAGTGATGGCAAAAGCTCACATGGCCTTTTAGGCCAGGTGAGCTAAAAATGCCCTCATCTTTCTCCTCGAATAAAGGGAGGCAGGACAAATTTTCTTAGTATTCATAACACAAACACTGTGAGACGTTCACCTTCCACCAAAGTTTGGAATTGAAAATTCCTTTAATTCTCATCCATAAACATCAATTTTCCCCAAAATCTGACTTGATTTTAGCAAATGTGACCTTGACCTTTGACCTAGTAATTTCAAAAAGGATTCGTAGCTTCCTCTTAGGTATAATCTACCCATGTTAAGTTTTAATAATTCAAGAGTTCTCCTCCGGAAGCCACATTTTTTCCTATTTATAACCATATTTGACCTTCCTAAGATGCATAACCTGTCAGTGTTGGAGTATATATTTAGTTCAAGATTTATCATCTGGAATCTTACCGTTTTCCCCAAATTTTGGTCTATTTATAATTACAATCACTGTGACCTGGATTTTTGACCTTGTGACCCCAAAATCAATGGGGTCTCTTTCCAGAGTTATAATAATATACTGACGTATCATTAAGATCTGTTCAATCTTCTAAGAGTTATCATCTAGACACCATCTGAGATGCATGCCCACCTTCGACAATAGCAGAGTTCAATGAGCATATTAATGAGAATAATAAATGAACCCTGCTTGTACAAGACTGACAACCCGACCTGGATATTTAACATTCTGGCTCACCAGGAAACAGCATGCAGGAGGATGTGTAACAGTAGTTTTTGTTATTTGTTCCCCATATTCTCAATATATTAGGTTAATTGTCCTGTTTTATGAATAATTATACATTTTGTATTTTCTGGACCTTTTACAGCTTCCATTATGGTATGGACTCTGATTTATTATTGAAGTTGACCTGTATTAGTTTAAATTCGACTGGCATTTGTTGGATGGCTGTCTCATGGACAATCATGCCACATCTCCAATTTTATTAAGACATATTATTTTGAAGCTGTGTGAACCAGGTTTATTCCTTACCCCAAAATGCCATGTTTTAAGCTGAGAAAAAGTGAATACCATTTTTGGTGTCTTCCAGGGATCACAGCCATGACCTCGCTCACACAAGGCAGGCATGTTAGCACCCAGTTTTAGTGGGATAAAGAAATAACATCTCTTTTCAAACATTTAAGGTTTTCTACGCATCATTAAAAGAACTCACATTTGAATACTGGAGCTATAGAAAACTCCTATAGAATAAACTGAAATATACACAGTGTGTATGTGTTTGGGGGGGGGGGGGGCAAAAGAAGT
>JARWCS010000002.1:1671051-1681320 GCA_034783895.1 Geukensia demissa
TAAAATAAGCCATTTGTTTGCCGGAAGTGGGTCTTTGAACACGCTAGCGAGAGACTGGGTACACACTGTCAACGCTGTGTATAATTAAGCATTTAAACTTGTATTAGATAACATGTAAATATGGTTTGGGGCACACTAGAATGTAAATTTAAAAGTAATTCTTTTTTATGAATTGCAAGAGAGGCTTTAAAGCTTTCGCTGGTCCAGGAACATCTAAATTCCCAGCTGAATGGTAGCTTTTTTTTACCTTGGAAATAACAGGAGACGTAATGATCTAGGGGAAGGAAACTAATGTATATTTTTTGTTAACTAGATACAAGTGCGGACGAGCTATCTACGTAAAATCCGCCTTCTGAGATGATTTACAATTTTTATTTTCTTAATTATTATTATTCCATTTTCTTATAGTGGGCTGTTATTATTCAGTTGACAAATATTCTGAGATTACTTAATTCAAAACATTATGAAATTATAATTTTTTAATGATTTTCATTAGCTATCTCTAATACTAATCCCAGGTACAAATTCTATCAGAATAATATAAAATGATAGAAAAAAATATCTATTATATATATTATTTTCCTCCATTTTAACCATTATTTTGCCAAAAACATAAGGCTACTGTGGTTATCAACATATTGCATACCTGGGTATATGCCTGGTTTTTGATGGCATGGGACTTAATTATGGTTTGTATTTGTCCGTCTGTAAAAAGCAAAATAAAATGTGATGATATACAAACAAAACAACCATCGGCCAAATAAGTAAACAATGCAAAACATGTAACCCTTAAACATAAAAACAACGAAATCCACTGAATTAAATGTTCCTGGTTTGGGACAGGCACATGAAGGATACGGCGGCGGGTTTAAACATGTAAATATGAGTGCTCAACACTGGCCCTAACTTATGACAGTGGTGTGACAAAACGACATTAAAACCAAACTTTAAAAACCTAATGTATAACTTTTGAAGTCGATACTTAGTACTCAGACAACAAATAAAACAACAGACAGCAAGATGTACCGACCTCGAAAAAGTACTCACTGTTTCTGACAGCTGGGATTAAAAAGGTGTTTTTTAATCCCAGCTGACAGCTAGTTCAAAAATCGAACGCACTGATAACAAACCGATTTTTCCATCCCTACCCTCCTATTTTCATATGGTTGTGTTATGTAAATTTTACTCTCCCTGAGAGGCCTTTCCAAATGCTAACATCGGCAACAGTCGCCATTTTGAACATTTTGACCCTGGAAATTCAACACATGATAAACTTTTATATTAATTTTCATCAAATTTGAAGCATTTTGAATCTTCCTGTCTTTTTCAGTTTCCGTGGCAACGTTCGCCGTTTAGAAAACTCTAGAACTTGATATCACATCTACATATGGTTTTTCGTCATCCTGAGAAGTTTCATAAAGATCTGTACTACGGTCTTTGAGAAACAGGACGGACACACTTTGAACTTTCAGTTGGGAAGAAGAAGAAGAAGCGGAGCAAAAACTATAGTCTCCATAAACAACAGTATCCTCCGAGATGGTAATGTAAATTTTATATTTAAAAAATAACAGAAAATAAGTGTGTTGCATTGTCGATAAAATCAGTGAAAAAGAGAAATTCAGATCGGATCTTCCTACAAAGCTGTAAATCAGTTTTTTAAAGATGTAAATCGGTAGAAAGAATATGAATTTAAATATTTCGTCGATG
Organism: Geukensia demissa; assembly: GCA_034783895.1. NCBI lineage: Eukaryota > Metazoa > Mollusca > Bivalvia > Mytilida > Mytilidae > Geukensia > Geukensia demissa. The sequence continues at coordinate 1,672,759 of JARWCS010000002.1, forward strand.
AAAACTCCGCTGGTAAACTACAGGTATGTAATTTTATAATTACTTATTTCAGGGACGTTTATCGAGAGATATACGCGTCCCTGCTTATTTTAAATAAAAAGAGTGGAAAATACCTATATTCATTACTGATATAAGACAAAAATACTTATTTTATAATGAACATTTGTCGTCATCATCATCATAAATAATTTCACCAAAGTCTTCACTATTAATTTCTTTATGTAGCTGTGGAATACTGAAGATTCCTTATTAGATTAACATCTTCATTATTTTCCAATTCGTCTTGGGATTAGAAATGTTTTGGAGTATGATATTATCATGGTTTCTCGAACTTTTCCTTTTCAATCTTTTTAAAATTATTTACTTTATTTTTTCTTAGTCTCTATCTTATTCGAATCTCCTTTCATATTCTATTGTCAAACCACGGTTTATCATTATTTCGTATTATTAAATGTCTGGTTGGAATGCACTCCCTGGCTATTTAAAGAAATGTACGTGTAAAAACTACATCATTTAGCTCAGAAAGTAGTGGATTCCAGTCAACAGCTTCCATTTTTTCTGTAAATTCAAAATTTTCAGATTGTTCGTATAACCTTCATTATTACAAATCCTTATATTATTTTTTAACAAATTATACATTCTATTGATTCTATATATATAATTCCATATTATTCAGTTCTATTATAGACATCCGAATAATTTATAATTGATGATAGACCCCACAACCGGTGAAAGAATTTTTTTATAATAATTTAAAATTGATTTACTATTTCAAATATTAAGTTGTTAAATGAGGATTGAACCTATTTCAGCAAAACTCCAAAACTCGATTTTATGTTTTCTAGAATTAGTTTTTACAGATTCCCAAACTCTTTAATAACGAATTATTGAAATTTGGAAATCTAATTCTTCTTGTTATAAAATTCATTAATTGAAAACAAATTAAATCCATTAAAGCAATGCGATTTTATAGGCCCTTAAATTCTTCAGTTAGAAATTAGAACGCTTAAACAGTAAAAATATAATTTGTAAAAACACTGAAAATCGAAGTCGACGTTTTTTTAGAGTTAAAAATTAACAGATATTAATCGTACTCAATTTATCGCAAGGGAACGACGAAAAAAAAACAACGAGCCAGCTGATATTATAATTTCAAAACGGCAAAACCGAAAATAGTCTTTTTAAAAACACGACCGTCTTTATTTTATGGTAAGAAAGAAGTTTCAAAACGATCATATTATGAATACTAATGGAAAGGAAGCAAGATAACTTTTTGGACTTGCCTGCTCGTAGTTCTCACCATGGCCAGTTGCCGGTTTTTATTCTAGATAAAAACCTCGAGTAAAACATTGAAAAAAACTGTTTAACGAAAAATTTAATAGAAAATAAATTAAAACAATGAAAACATAACAAAACTGTCATTAAAACAATAGCTATCCGGCAAGGTCTTCAGGTTTTGGTCGACGATGAACACCAAGACTTTCCCACTTAATCCATGAAAGGCGAGCTTTCAAATCTGAAAATATATAGTTGAAACCATGTAACAAATTATTTTAAAACAAAGTCCCCTTATTCATTATTTGGCTAAACCAGGGTGATTAAAATATTTTTGTATGGTCAACATGTTTGACTACATAATTATTTTTTACATTTAACCACAATACAATATTGGTTTTACACCTCCTTTTAACATTTTAAAAGAAAAAATATAATTGTGCGCATTTTTGCAGCAAATTTATCTTTAATTGTTTTAATACACATTTGAGTCAACAGTTTAAACGATTAATTACAAAATATCTAGAAATAGTTTGGTTTAACAATTGAGACAAATACTGTGGAAAGTGATCATACCCCTCTATTCAAATTTCCCTATATCACTACATTTGTGTATTCGCCAGGATCGCATTTTAAGACTGAAATGACTTTAAAAACTAAATTTAAATTAAAAAGGTGAGTCTACACAAACAGCCCGCAAACTTTAAAACGTTGACGTCATACGACGAAAAAATTAAAAATCAACTTAATTAATGAGTAGAAAATTATAAGAACTGTAGTAATTTTGGTTCAAAAATACTAAAAGTAAATCATATTTAGCTTATAGGTTTCACTTTGCTAGCACTTAAAATATCAAGTTTGAAAATATAGAAAGTTTAAGTTAAAGTTATTCAAAGTAACTGAAATTTCTTAACATATATTTTTCATCTAGATCTGCATGTATTTTGTATATATAAATAATTAAAATAAGTATCTTATACTAGAATTGTATTCGTGTCATACCTCTGTTAGGCGCCAAACTTCACAAAATAAGTGTCACACGCCAACCGAGAAAAACATTTAATTGATCTTGAACAAATAGCCAAATAAAAGATATGTAATCAATTCATAAAAATAAAATAAAACAGTCGGGATGAACAACAGAATTCTGGTTTTACTAAAATGCGCATCGAGGAATTAAATCTAGCAATTAACACATGCATTTATTTAACAAGTACATGCTGTAGTCATAGGTAGCTAGCTATATGACTGTTATATAGCGGATATTTCATGTTTGGTTTAATTTATGTTTTTTATGTACTATATCTATATGATATGGTTCGATTTATTATAAAAATACATGTTGACACTTTGTTACATAGATTTATCAGGTTTAGTTCTATTTATAAAATACTTGTAAATTTATATATACTTTCACAGATAAAGAAAAAGATGTGGTGTGATTGTCCATGAGGTTTATTACAATTCATTAACAACACCGTTTCATACTACTAGTGTTACATATAACATCTACCACCTGACTTTGGAGACTGTTCTATTAACACCGACTTACCTATAGTTTTCCGTATAGTCTTTCACCTACTGCCTAACTTTAGAGACTGTTAACAGACACCAACTTACCACTAGTGTTCCATATAGCCCTTCTTCTACCACCTGACTTTAGAGACTGTTCAATAAACACCAATGGATCTGTCTCCTTTGATTTCAGTATATCTCTCAATAAAGCAATATAAGCGATAGCCAAACGTAGTGTGTCTATTTTGGATAGTCTTTTCTCATACGGAAACGTAGGAACATATGTCCGCAGCTCCTCAAAGGCAGAGTTTATGCTCATCATCCTTTTTCTCTCCCTAACATTAGCAGCTTGTCTCTGAGGCTTTAGTCCAAATCTGTAGTCAAAGTAGTCTCTTTGAGAGTCGAAATTTTCCACAAATACATCATCATCTACAATACATAGGTTTTGGTGTGGCACTGAATGACACTGGTTCTGTCCGCCCAGTATTTGTTGTTTATATAGAGCTGTGTCGGGCGATGTGTCCATAAGTAATGGTCCAGAATCACAAGAGTCATTGACAATATCTTCTTCAAATGCTCGGCAATAATTGTAGAATTGAAAAGGAATGTCTCTAGATGCATCCATAAGGTAACTTGTATATATTAATGACGGTCTCAAACTGATGTTACAGAAATACGCTTCCAGTATATATGAGCATAGTTTTAGACAACTAATAATTTCTAAGACTAAAATTTTCATATTTATATACTATTTTAATTACATGCCAATCGAGATGTCAGATTCAAATGTTAGAACTAATTAAATAGTTGATGACAGTCATTTTGTTCACGTCCGATGTCGCTCTCTGAGAGTCCAGGATCCACATTCACTCAATGCATAACAATATTGTCATAGAGAAACGCCAACATACCAATTAAAGACGAGAGACACTTGAACAACGGTGTCCAGCGGCGCGCTGCAGCGAGAACCATTTACCGTTATTGTGCCGTAGGCTTGGCAAGGAAACTTAATCGATAAACACCCCTAAAGACACAAATACAATAATCATTGCGTAAATTAAGAGAAAATATTTGTGTATTTGTAGAAATGCTGATTTATTTAAACAAGCAATTAGTAGAAATAATCATTCTAATGTTTTATAAGTTAAGGACATTGGCCATCGTTCGTTTTTCACTGGACGTTCTCCAATGAATTCTTTTGACGTGAAGTAGCGACTTGAATGATACGGACGGCTTTTGCCTTTTCTGCTGTTTCAAATACCAGTTTTATGCATTATTTTAAATTTTTTCACTGCAGTTTTCGGGCTGTGCCGACATTACTGAAACTAAATTTTCATATTTATAGTAATTTTATGTTTTAATTACAGCTTATACAAGTTGTGTATTTCTAACAGATTTTAAGAATTTTTGCAACCCATGGCGGATTTGTAACAAGTTCGTATTCGTCGGTGTATTTTCCAAAGAATTTCACATTTTACTATATAGTATTTGCGAAAACGTATTTTCTAACAAATTTTAAGAATTTTTGCAACCCATGGCGGATTTGTAATAAGTCTTAAATTCTTCGGTTTATTTGCCAAAGGATTTAACATTTTGCTATTGTATTTGCGTAAACGTATTCCCCTATTTTGTCCTCGCGAGTGTCGTTCGAAAGATTTGATATTAATGTGCCAACGATAATAATAATATTAATTTAATTTTAACAACCTTCTATTCCGAAAAAAACTGAATGGGATTGGGTAACAGGCTAAACATATATTTCCCAGACGAGTGACAAGATACATTATGATACAGTTATAAGACTTGTTCTTTAATTTTTGTACTCCTTGAATCTTGAAATTAAATTAATATGTAATTTTGGTTTGAAGATTTTGTACCTGAAGAAAAATAATAAATTAATTTAAACGACTGTTTGGAATTACTTTTTCTTCAATAAAATGTGGACAAAAATAACAATAGAAAAACAAAATTAATATAACAAGCAAATAATAATGACATCTACGGTAAATATATGGAAATAAGAAATGACAGCAAGAGAAAAACAAAATATAGATTATTTTTGTGGACATGTGGTTGTAATCGGTTCTTTTATAAAGCTTGTGCATGTAAGTATACTTCTGTCTACATGTATATGTATGCAAAATTAAATGGTGTTGATGTAATAATGATGATAAATTAAAGAATATATTTCTTATTCAAATATATTCCAGCAATAATTAAATATCAATACCTTTTTGCTTATAATAGTCTTCTTGAAAGTTTTATAAACTCATAACATAAACTACACTAATTGTGGAACAATTAATTTTCCTCAAGGCTAAGTGATGGATCCCTTCACACACAATAACAAGGTAATATCTAAATTCAAATTCAAAGATTATTAAAAAGGTATTTCATATTTCGATATAGGCAGGACAAACAAAGAAAAATAGCAATTATTTTCACACTTTTGAAGACGTTTTGGACATGATGACAGATCATCAATAAGAAAACCGTGAAATAAATGATTTAAAAAAAGGAGTTGCTTACCCTTCCGGAGCACACGAACTCACCCTGGTTTTTGTAGGGTTCGTGTTACTCCAGCTTTAGTTTTCAGTGTAGTGTTGTGTGTTCCGACTTAACGATTCGGTCTGCCCCTTTGGTATCTTCGAATTCCTTAAACATACCAACAGTAGGACTATCTTTGATATTAAAATCCAAGTCAGTTTTACAGTTGGTAAAAAAACTCTTGTAATATGATACAGTCCTCCATTGGGGTAGTATGAAATTTTGCCCATGGGGACTTAGATTATAACCATGTTCTCAATGACGGTATCGTTCAATAATTCCATATAAATAATTTTGAGATAAACTATATAATATATTGTAAAAAGTAATAAGTTTATGTTTTTTCCTCCTATCATAGAGACATTAACGGCTCGGGAAATTTTATCGTCTCTAAGACTGGTATTTTTCGCAAATACACCTCACAGTTGCATACATGTAGCTCATGAAAGCAACATTTCGTCGAAAACAATGCCACTTTACCCGGAGAACTTATTTAGACTTTAACAGATAATTTTCTGTCTCATAAGTGTACCTTAACAACTTATATGTTCTAAGCTTATTTCCAGAATCCTGTAGAGATATTCTACGTTGCAATTCTACTTTAAATTTTTCAAATAATACACTTTTCAAACTGGTATACTAAACTTTTTGGCAGAATATTATCTGTATTAATATTATTAATAACTTTCAAAATTACATTCTTTCAACTTCTGTCTAACTTTATAACACCAATTTTTCATATTATTATTTGCATTCATACAAGACCATACAAATACTTTATAATTAATTCTATCTGTATTCATACCACTAACTCGTGACCAGTGTCTAAAAATACCAGTCCACTGCTTTACACAGTGAGGTTTCCACCCCGTGTCCCCATTAATATAATAGCATCATTTGGTGTGTACTTCCCCACTCCAATAAAAATCTGATTGCTTTGTTTTGGACAGCGTTTATACATGAATAAGTTTTTGTTCCCCAGATGGCTGAGCCGTAATTAATAACTGACCAGACCATGAGAGAAAGTGTTAAATTGGACACCCCCGTATATTTTACACTTTGTTATTAATAAACTCAAAGCTCGACTTGCTGATCTAGCAACTGCTTTAGCCATTTCTTTATAGTCAAGAAATTCTGTAAATAACATACCAAGATACTGGTAATTTGATACAATACATATTTTTTCATTACCAAATATGAATACTCTTGAAGTCTGCTGAACAGATGGATTTCTAAAATGTACAATTTTAGTTTTCTCTAAATTCACATTTAATGATTTATTTTTACACCATATATATATAATATCTATTAATGAATGCAAATCATTTTTATTTTCTGCAGGTAATACTATATCATCTGCATATAAAAGTATACCAATTTTTTTTTCTCCTTTTATATCAATACCAATTATATCTCTAATTAAACTGTTAATAAATATATTAAATAAAACCGGAGATAAAACACACCCGTGTTTCAAACCTGAGTTAACTGTAAACCACTCTGCCATATGCCCATTTGATTTCACTGCAGATTCTACATGTTTATCAATAGCTTTAATAGCATCTAAACATTTATTACTAATACCAATATCCATTAAGTCTTGGAACAATAAACTTTTACTAACGGTGTCATATGCTTTTTTGAAATCTACAAAAGCGGTAAAGGTTGCCAGTTTTCTTAGCTTTCTTGTCTCAGTAATAGAGGTTAATGTATTTAAATGATCAACTGTACTCCTTCCTTGTCTAAACCCATTTTGTTCATCAAGAATTTATTACTTTCCAACCAATTTACTAATCTTTGATTTAAGATACCACAATACAATTTATATGCACATGGTGCAAGTGTAATACCACGATAACTTAAGGGATCCCTGGGATCTGATGTAGAACACTTTGGAATAGGTGTAATAATACCTTTACTCCATAATGATGGAATCATGCCAAATTTAAATACATGTACCTTGATGATGATAAATCAAATTCATGACAAAAATTTTAAAAAAATAAATATGTAAAAAAATACATCAATGAAATATAAAAAAAGACACAATGAATATACACTTTGGCCATCACTCCTGAAACAGGGGTACGCAAGTCTAAACCATGTACAATTAAAATCCGAAGCCTAATCAATCTTATTTAGGTTTAATAACGGGTTGGTTGAAATATTGCCCACCGAACGTAACGCCTCGTAGAACGAGGTTAAACTCGTTTTCATGGTCGTACGAAGGGCAACTGATTGGAATGATTGGAGGCATAAAATAAAATAAAATATATAATTATACTGTTATTAAATGTGGGCATGGTTGGTTTAGAGCCAACTGAACACTTACATCCAGTATATATACAATAAATGAGTCACTTCTAAACGCTCTTCAATATAGGTGCCATCCAGAATTTGTTAATGTTCATTAGTGAATAACCAAATAAATGATGATGTGTCCATATTTCTAAAATTTAAACCAAGTTTAATAACTTTATTAAAGGAAACTTCTTAAATAATTTTGTATAAGGAGCACTCTAATATAAAAAATATTGTTTATTCTGATGCTGACAAGGCAGAGGTGTTATTTTTGCTCTATTGCTGATTTGAAAGATGAAAATATAGATCCTCCACATTTTCCGTCGAGAACAAACGGGTTATTATCTTCTATAGAGCTATCACGAGAAGAGATTTTAGATATCTTACAGATTTTGAAACTAGGTAAAGCCTCTGGGCTAGATTGCGTAAGTCATCACCTATTAAAGTTTACTGCACAAACGGTAAGTATACCACTAGAAAAGCTGTTTAATTTGTCCCTGTCGCGAGGCACATTTCCTGAACAATGGAAAATAGCGTTGGTTATACCACTATTTAAAAATGGTGACAAAACGAATACGTGTAATTATAGACCAATTGCATTGCTCAGTGCCGTCGGAAAAGTTTTTGAAAGGGTTGTATTCAAGCATGTTTTCAATTTTTTCTTAAATAATAATTTGTTTTACAAGTTTCAATCTGGTTTTACTCCTGGACACTCAACAATACATCAATTGATTGAAATCTATCATAAAATTTGTTTAGCTCTTGAGGAGAAAAAACACATCTGCATTGTTTTCTGTGATATATCAAAAGCCTTTGACCGTGTTTGGTTAAAGGGACTTGTTAAGAAATTAAAATCATATGGGATTGAAGGGCAACTTTTAAAATGGTTAGAAAGTTATATCTCAGATAGGAAACAATGTGTCG
>JARWCS010000002.1:1752612-1773555 GCA_034783895.1 Geukensia demissa
CAGAACTTTACTGTGTCCAACACATTATTGTGTCAAGCAAAATAGTGTGTCCACACTTACTCAAAAGATCTTTTGTTTACCTTTCACATTTCAACGTGCTGCGGTCGTATTATGTGCTTGCGAAGCACCTCTGTTGTAAAATAAAATTGCTAAGTCGATTTAATTGTGACTTTGTAGGAATGATTGTTAAGTTGTCTTGTACTAAATGTGTGAAATCCTATTACGGCTATGGACATTTCCAATTTTCGCTTTCTTTTCTGAATCAACTGAACAGAATTCAACCAAACTTAGCAGAACTGTAAGGCATTTGCTGGGGATAAAAAATTCATCATTGCCACTAGAGCAAATCATGAGATCTGACTGGTCAAATTTTAAAAAGTCTTCACATCAACAATCACCAAATTGATTAAGTATTTGCAAGCCTGATTGTTATGTAGTCCTGTATTTAATTTATTAATCATTTTCAGATCAGAATTACAAGATGACTGTTATAATTCAACTTGGTTTAACATGATTAGATGTCATAAAAATGCACAGTTCAGCAAAGAATTTCCACCCATTTCCAGATGAGTGATTACAGGCTTTGTGGCGCCTTTGGTTTGAACTCATACTAACGACACAATTGTCAGTTATGTCTTGTTTAAAATTGACAAGAAAGTACAATTTTAGAGCTTTTTCCTTAAATCTAAATATGTGCTTCAATAAAGACCAAAACCTTTTTTTGCCATATGAAAAGATATATAAATATAAACATTCAGTTTCATTATTGTATTAGTCTATATTGTCACACATATTTTTTTAGCCAAAAACACGAGAAAATCAGTCAAATATTTGGATTTTTTTCAAACATTTTACAAGTTTTGTTTTTTGATTGATACAATATTGTGACATTAAAATGCAACAATGTGTATGTTTAAATTGGTTTAGTGAATTTATTTGTAAAATATGTGCAACTTATTTTTATGTTAAATAATGGGCCCAAATATCTTGCATATCTTGTCCTTTGTTCTTTCAGTAATAGCTTATTACATTTGGCACTTAATACCATAAAAACTCATAACTCAAGGTTTATATTTTAGGTAAAAAGATTTTCATGCTTTATTTCAAGTAGTATGTGAAAATACAAAAATAATTTTTGTTAGAGACTCAGCCAATCAATTTAGGAAGTACACAGTTTGAGGTACAAATGTATAGGAATACCATATTATGTAACTTACCAGATAGACATTTTTAATTATTACTTCTATAAACACTTACTCATAACAAAATATGACAGAAGATATTTAATCTTTTTTATTTTTTCAGGTATATCATCAGATAATGTCAATTTTATTTATTTTATTATTTAAGTGATAATATTTAATTTCACAAAGAAGATTTTATCTCATTTTTATTTCATTCATATTTCATTATAGCTGGAAAACCTTATATAATTTTATTTTGATGAGAGCTGAGTAATTAAAGAATGGAATTTCATATTAAATATTTACATTGTGGATGAAATTTATTTAGATGTAAAGATAACTACACTGGGGTGATAATTACATGTTAAAAAATAATGGGTTATCTGTAATTTTCCTCCATTATACTTTCTGTGCATTGTCATAAAATATGTCTCATCAGTCAGATAAGTCCATTATATACATTACACAGTAAGTATTGCAAAATTATACTACATTAGTTATATTTGATGCTTTTCTTTAGTATTTAAATTTATAATATGAACAAGTCTTTAGAAATTGAACAGAGAATTCTTGTAACAAATGATTTACCAAAAACTACACCTGTCATCAGTTAAATAGAACAGATAATATAAAAAATAACTTGACGGGGTACTAGCACAAAATATGTTTGATTACAACCTGACTTGGTGTCTGTTGCAGTAGCCTTTGGTACAGACACAGTGAAGGGAGTAAGTTAATTGTTGGGGGTGTTGTTTATTTAAACCTGATATCATTTTCTCTGTTCTGCATTTGTATCAGTAGTCATTAAAAAAAAATTCTAAAATTGTTTTTGAGTGGATCAGTTTTGATTTGTTGAATATATTTAATCACTGATTTGTGATTTATTACATAAACTGTTTTTTTTTAAATTCACTTTTGTAGGATTAAACACAGAAGAGTTGTAGAAGATTAAGATACTTATCCTTGACATAACAGTACTATAGAAGTGGGATTATTTCCCCTTCACTTAACATTGTACTAACTCTTAACAAAGGTAATGTTACTATTTACACTTATACAAAGTCATTTTGACACCAAATTTGCCCCCACAATTTATAAGTACTATATTAAGTAATGGGATTAAAATAGTTGGTAGCTTATGATTGTTCATAATGAAAATGAGGAAACTAGGTTATATTGTTACAAAGACTTAGTGAAATGTATTGATTAAAGTCGGATATTGGCTAAATACAAGCAGCTAAAATATTACCCATTAATGGGACGGACAGTATAATTTGAAAGCTACAGCTATATTCTTGTTAAGCAATACATTATTGGGGGGTCTGAATGGCCGAGTGGTCTAGGTAGTTGATTTTAACTTACCTGTATAGATCACTGTAGCATATCACTTATGGGGCATGAGTTTCCACCTGGCTTTGTACCATACAATAAAGGAAGCATTCAAATCACTTCCCTCATGAAAAGGTTTGTCAATTACCCGCCCAAGGTCAGTAGTTCTCCTGGGCACTCCAGCTTCCTCCACCAATAAAACTGACTGCTGTGATATGACTGAAATATTGTTACAAGTGAGGTTAAACCCCAAACAAACAATAGGATTGGATAGCCATGTTACACCTATATATAACTTCTCCTAATATTCATTTTCTAGACCATAAGCAGCTATTCAAACTTCATTGCATTCAAACATATCATATCTGCAACAGCCCCTTCTACTTTAAAAGAATACTACAATTTCTATTGCAACACTAGTCAATACAACAAAATTTCAACCTGATGGGCCTCTTATTTAGATACTTCATGTATCAATTTATTTTTTATAATTTTACAGTACAACACTAGTATATTACCAAGAATCCAGCTGTAAGAATGGTGTCTTTTATGAATGTGGTCTAACATGAGCCACAAAGGTTAGACTGATCTGGGTACTCTTCATATCTAGAGTCAACTATTGTTGAAAAAGTGGTCAATATAGATTAATTAGGATCGTTGTATGGCTTTAAGATTCCTTTAGAATAGATTGTATTTTCTTTAAATCTTTTATCATGTTTGACCATGAAGATTGATCTACAAGTTAGACAAATTAAGAGTCCTTGAGATGGTGAAATACCATGTCATTAAGACATTACAAGAGGTTTTAAATAGTTTGAATCATTTCTCAAGTGGGTCTTTGATAGGATTAAATTTTCCATTTTAAATGATCTTACTTACATTTTCCTCTGTTTAATTTTCAGATAAAACAACAAATGGCTGAATTTCTTTAATTCCAAAATTTTTCAGATACAGAAAAAGGTAATTTTGATGGACATTTTATACATGTAGTTTGATCATTTGTAAATATGTCATACAATAACTCATTTACCATGGTCCTTTCTGAACATATAAGAATTGAAATTGAAAGTAAACCCTTATGCAAATTTGAAGACAAGTCAGATTGGTTATTCTTTTTTGCAAAAAAGGTTTTTTCAGGGTTTGGGATTATAACTCCATCTGGAAGCAGCCATACTGCTAAACAGAGATTTATATTGTTTTATAAGGAATATTATTCTAGGAGTTAACTTAAACAGTATATTCCATACTAGTGTATAATACTGTTCTAGATACAAAGTGTTATTATAATTTAAAATTGAATATTTTTAATACAATTAAATTATCAGAATTCACACCTTCTCATTTGAAAGAATAAAGAGACAGGCTGACACATTAGGAGATGTGAAGATCCATATCTACAAATATTCATTTTCCAGTACTGAACCAAGCACGATTTATGAGACGTTGGATGGTCTCAAAGCTACAGAGAATTTATGAATTTGTACCATCAGATTATTTAGTTTGATAATTATGTAAATTTTGGTTCACCTAAAATTGTTTTAGAGATTGGATATAAGATATAAAGATTTATAAAAAGATTTTAATGTAGATTTTCATTGATTTATATTGCATTTTGTGTTTGACTCAACATAAAAATATATTATGACATAGAAATACAAATTTAATTGTTGATTTCATAGTAATTTCTCAGAATTGTGCATAAAGATTGAAATTTTCTGCCATTTTCTTTATAGAACAGAATAATTTGAAGTAAACTGATATTTTATATTCTCTGAGGAAGATCAATACAGTATTGGTCTAACTTTCCTTGGTTTACAGTTGCTTTATATGTTTTACATTGTCTTGCATTATGTTTAAAGTCATTTTAATTGCTAATTGTTCCTATTTGTAAAACAAGATGGTGTAACTATTAGTTAGTTACTGTAGTAAAATAAACAGATATAGTCCATAATGTTTTGTTGTCACAATCATGTTATCAGATAGTCCACCTAAAATATAACCAATTAGTTTTTCTTGACTTTTTTCTTTTTCAGGGCTGGTTGTTTTTCAGGAAAAAGGATGGACACAATTAGTCTGTATTTCAGTGGCTAAATGGAAGACCATGGAGGTCAAAAGTAAGTCCTTTTATAAATTTGGTGCTTTTAAACTCACTTTACCAAAAGTACCATGTAAACTAATGTCATCTGTTTGCATATGTCCCCGATTCCTCGACCATATGCCGATATTTAATAAAAAAAACCATCATCTCTGCAACCGTTGGGCTATTTTGAAGCAAACTTTGGTGGAATGGTTTTTGGGTCACCAACTTCCAATTTATATGCAGCATCCCTGTCAGCAAATCAAGATGGCTAGGTTCTACAAGTATGAAAAAATGTCATTCCATGAAAAATCTTCACTGAAATAACTGGGCCTATTGCAACTGAACTTGATTTCTGCTACAGCGGAAACTTGGTTTATCATAGGACACCATTTTTGCATAGAGATCTTGACTGAAACTAGTGGACCATTTGGGACTAAATTTTGGTAAAATGGTCTTTGGATGCTTACTTTCAAAATTATATGATGACTCTCCCTGCTAATTAAGATAACTGCCATAGTTAACAATGTTTCAGATAAGACCATATGGAAATTCACCTGAAAATTTTCTTCCATTAAGTCTTTTTTTACAGTCACCAAACATAATAGTTTAACAATATTTGGTGTGTTCATTCATTCATAGGTGTACACATGTCATTTTCATGGTTTAGAGACTATTTTCAGGTTTATTGTGTTCAGGTCAGTTTCTCAGAAAATGAATAGGTCAACATTATTTGGTATGCTAATTCAATCTTAAGTGTATGTATCATGTGTAAAATAGTGTCTTTGTAACCACCTATGACAGGCCAACAATATTTGGCGTGATTATTTATTCTTTAAAAGTGGACATTTCTGTCTCTCATAAGATATTGTACCTTTAACTTATTTTATGGTCCAGCTATTTGGTCATGTGTTTTTTTAGTTTGCCTCTACGAAATAGAGAGGGACTATTGGAGTACCCTTGGTGTCCAGGTCCGCATCCATAGCCATTTCTCAGAAATTAAAAGACCTACAACAGTTGATGCATTAGGGTGCGACACATGCACCACAAAAATTGAGGTCACATGACCCATATTTCATGGTTGAATGACTTTGAATCAGTTTCATTTCTGATACTGCATGACCTCCAATCATGTAACTTTCTGTGGAGATGCATTTTTGGGAGTTTGTCAGCATCCTGCCCAAATTAGTTCCTTTTGACCTACATTTCATGCTTCATTGACTCAGGTTCACTTTTACGTCCGAGTTTAGTTCTAAGATACTGCCTGTCCTCATCATTAAGCTTCTTGTGTGGATGCATCTTTGAGAGTCTCAGCATCCCACACAAATTAGGTCACTTTGACCTACATTTCATGATTATGGACTCTGGTTCAGTTTTAGGTCTGAGTTTAGTTCTGAGCTACTGTGTGTCCTACCATCAATTATCTTGGTGTGTGAATGTGTCTTTGGGAGTCTGTCAGAATCCCACTCAAATTAGGTCACTATGACCTACATTTTATGTTTCATTGACTCAGATTCACTTTTACATCTGAGTTTAGTTCTCAGGTACTGTGTGTCCTACCATCATTTAGCTTGGTGTGTGAATACATCATGGGGAGTCTGTCAGCATTCCAACTAAATTAGAAATACAAAATAGGAGATGTGGAATGGTTGTCCATGAGACAGCCATCCACCAAATGACAGTTGAATTTAAACATCTACAGGTCCCATTACGGGCTTCAATAATGTACCAGAGTCTATACCATAACAGAAGGTGTTAAAGCCACCAAAATACAAAAATGTGAAGCTATTAATAAAACACAACGATGAACCAAATCTATTGAAAAAATGGTGAACAAATTACAGTAAAAGACTAATTAAACAACAACAACCACTGACACAGGTTCCTGGCTTGGGGCAGGCACATTTAGCATGTAGTGGGTTAAACCAGTTTGAGAATGCTCAACCATCCCCCTAACATGGGACAGTAGTGTGACAAAACAGCAATGAAAACACACGTTAAAAATCTGTTGAAATGGATTTAGCAATTGAGATTGATATCGAAAATCAAGAACAAATACAATTAAAACTAAAGCATGATACAACAAAAGTATCAACCTTGAAAGATTACATGCAGTTGCTGTCTGCTAGTTCAAAACCCAAAAGCAACTGATCAGGAAACAAAGTTTTCTATTACTATGGTGTCAATGAAAACATGTGCAGTTGAATTTAGTGTTTAAATATCATCAGAAGTCAAAGAAAAGTAAAAAAAAGCCAATATAAAAATATATAGACAGGAAGTAGAAAATGTTATAACAAATAACTGTTTAGGCTGTTTTGTCACACCACTGTCCCAGGTTAGGGGGGTTCACAAACCTTTTTAACCCTGCCACATACTTAATGTGCCTGTCCCATGCCAGGAACCTGTAGTCCAGAGGTTGTCATTGTTTAATTAGGTCACTTTGACCTACATTTTATGCTTCATTGACTTAGATTCACTTTAATGTTACAGGTACTGTATGTCCTATCATCATGTATCTGATGGGTTTGCTAAAGGCTCTCTGACTGTTTTTTTTTTTTAAATATTCAGACTTTTGGCACAAAGTCAACTTAGGCTCTAACAGTTGAGGACAATGCGAACTTTGCAGGGGGTGGCTGCATCTCCAGTTGCATTGCAAATTAGGAAGTTCAAAGTAAAAAATATACCATTGTTAATTTCATTTTATAAATAGTCAGATCTTTGGTGGGCACAGTCTCCATTGGACATATAAAAAAAAGTTTTTTCATTTATTTTGTTGCAAAAGTCAGTCAAGACAATGGCATGCTTGTAGCCACACTCCCTTCTCACTCATTAACTGCTGCAAATGAGAATTGCTATGCAGCTCTTTTCTTTGATTTAAGAAAAAATTTAAAGGTTTTACCATGACTTTGCTCTTTTAATTATCAGATACAAATACAGATTATTTCAGTTGGTTATCTCACACTTTGTTAACATATTTTGAATTATTTTATTTATTAAATGCTATGTAATACTTTAAATTGTCCCCTATCAGATATATTTCACTCAATGCCCTACCATAACAAAAAGACAATCACAAAAGAAAATATTCCATTTACGCTTTCTTTTATTTCCTTCATGTGAAAATCAATACAATGATAGCTGCACAATGAAATGCAAGTTACATACTTTTTGATTTTGGTTATTGTATTGGACCCCCTGTAAACAATATTACTCGGCAGGAGACATCCTATACCAGAACTGTCTGGGTAGACTCACACCCCACACTTGGTAAGTGGAGGGGTTAAATTTACACAGCTGTCAGAACTCTCACCTTAAGACAATATTTTTGGTTCAGGTTGAGAAAGTTTATTGTAATCAGCTACGTTAATGACTATCTCATTGGAAAGTTTATAAATATACTAATTGAATAGTGTAACTATCAATATAGATTTAAGGATCTTTGAGATGATATAGATCTTTAAGTGACATTTTAACTTAGTCAGTGTGTTTTTAGTCTCTCCTTTGAGTATTTTTATAGTATATATTGACAGAGACATATATACAGATATAGGTATATATATCTCTGATATCGATTGATGGACAAAAATGCTGATTTATTAGCATTATTTGACTTTTTTCATTGCTGCATGCCTTTTAGAAATGAACATTTAGAACATTGTATTGGTTAGATATTAGCTTTAAATAGTGTCTTACAAGTATCTTCATTATTTAGCTATACCTAATGTTAAATGGCTTAGATTCAAATTGTCTGTTATGTTTTATCCATGTTAGCCTATAATATACACCCTTTATAGGGCCTATGTTTGTTAGATATCAAGTCGCCTTGTCAATTTGTCATACATGTTAATTGACACTTTGATTTTTACCTGCAATCTTTAAAATCAATAGGTGTTAATTACAGGTATGTAATTGACAAGGCCATTGACAAACACTATTTACTGTATATTATACACTTTGGCAGTACTATGTATAAGCGGATCGTGGTAGGAGTGCAGTCTCTCTGACATTTACCCCATATCTTTTCATTTTCATTGTCATACCATTCCTTATATTCTCTTCATAAAATCTCTTCTTTGTTGGTTTTAGAAATAGAAATGTATAGATATAGAATAAAGAGCAATGAGCCAGCAAATTCTCATCATAGCAAGAAAAATCAGGTTAGTTTTGTTGTCCATAAGATATGGGCATCATAAGTTTCAAAAGACACAATGACATTTCAAACAATGAAATTTACTTAAATTTGATTGTAAGTAAAAAGTTAATCTGCATCGCTTTAATCTTAAATTAAGCTAATTTCCATGTTAAAAATTTCCAATTGAGCATGTTACTTTCACCTCATTAGTGACATAGAACTTTCTGTAAATTAATTGAAATCAAGATTAAGCTTTAAATTATTATTTTTACATCTTTTATATTAGATTTGCTGTAAGGAACCTAGTGCTAGAAGTAATATCAAATACACTGAAATAGTCCAAACTGACAAAAGTCAGGTATTAATAATAGTAGTTGGAAAATAAGAAGACATTGGTTTTTGTGAAAAAGATTATAAAAATATGTAAAGACACATCATGTAATGCAGCAAAAATATTTAAAACAAGATATGTTTCAATATGCACAGACAGGAATTGTTGTGTAGATTACTGTATTTGATGGTCATTTATTAAATATTTCTTATTGACTGGTCATCTTAAGCTGCTAACTGAACAATTGAACTAATTTACTGAAAAATTAAAGATGTATTTTTAAAGGATGATTAGAGTTTTTCCTTGCAGTAAAATAATTCCTTTACAAAATTATCTAAATTTGGAGGTTTGAGAATAATGCAATGATCAGCCAAACAGAAAGGTGTAAACTGATCACAACTGGTCTTTTTTTAGACAAGATTAATTTAGTTAATCAGGCATAAGTAAGAAAGAATTAATGTCGTTTATTACAAGTAAAAGTTATGAATATTTGCATCAAATACTCCTAAGGACGGGATTTGTTGACAAAGGTCTGGGTAGGGTTCTTGACATGTTATTCTTTATTTATCACGTCTAATTGTCCCTGTTTATAAACATTCTTGGTTGGTGAATTGATTCCGTTAGCCTAAGGCGTGAAAGTTGTCGCCAGAGGTGTCTGCTCATTATGAAACAGAAGAAAAATCACTGCAGGACGTTGTAAGCCCTTGATCTCTATCTGTAATTATCACCAAAAATAATTCTATGGACTGACTGATTATCTACCTTACATAGGAGTGAGTACAGTATATGTATAAAAAACAAGGATAAGGTAAAGTTATGTTAAGTCCAGTTGTTGAAGACTAACTTATAAGAAGACTGACAGATGTAAATGTTATAATTACAGAAAGATATTCAAATACTAAAATTTATTCAGTTGTATTTAAGCTCATTTTAGTATTTTTTTATCAGAGTCAACATTAATAAATGTTTTTTTTTGTGTTAAATATGAAATTCCTTGTTTTCTGGTCTTCTTAAATAGATTTTATGTTTATCATTTAAAATTTTTTGGTGTTTTTTTCTTTCTAAGATTGACATTTTCTTAAAGGCTTTTGTATTTATATAGTTTAAGACAGACACTAGCAGGTTTTAATTCAGTAAAATTTGAAAAGATATCAAATCATTTCCTGTGAAAACGGATGTCACATCATAACCGTACTGCTTTCTGGGCAGGCAATACTACTCATTACATTTGTGCCTTTTTTGTAATAAAATAAGTATTACATTTACACCCTCTTAGTATTCAGCCCTTTTACTATTTCAATTGCACCCATTTTTAACGTGTGCACTAATTGTTTAATATAAATATATTGAATTTAATAATATAAAGACATAAAAGTAACTGAAAATAAGACAGTTATATTTTTGTTTCTTTATAACATGACAGTTTTGTGTGCAGCTGTGGACAAAATTTTAATAGACAGTATGTTTAAAAACAGTCCAAAATATTTTGAACAGGTATATACATTCTATGGATTTAAAATGGAAATTATATCATACTTGTTCATGATGTTTTTGCACTGCTTCCATCATGATCTGATGAAACATATTTTAATCTATTGAATGTTTTATCATAGTTATTTGACAGAGGTTTGTAGTTCTATCCTACGTCCATTCATGTTGAATTTGAAATGGCCATGCACAAGACTATTAGACTAGTTTTCCCAGATGCCAGAATTGAATGCTCCAGGCTATCTTGGACAAGCATGGTGTGTAAGATACAAAGATTAGGACTTAGTATATAATATACGTCAAATATGACAAATCATCAGATGTGGGAGAGTGGTGCCTATTTCATAAAAGTAATGAAAAATGGGTGCAAATGTAATAAAATATGGCACTAATGTAACAAAAAAGGGTGAAAATGTAATACACCAGGTGAAACACTTCTACTATCTGTCCTAAACATATGTTAGTACCATTTGTTTTAAACCTGCCAACCAGTTCTGTTATAAACTTAATCTATCTTTCAGTTTAATAACAATAGTATTTACATACTTCTATTAAAACATGGTTAAAGTTACATAACATCATAAAAAGTTACTGCAGCTGAATATTGCTTTCTGGACAAAAATTCATTAAGGAAAAATACTGTCTATTACTATTTGGGGCAACCATTATTGCTGCTTTCATAGATCTGGTAAACGTCAGAGAGACTGCGCTCCAACCACGAGAAAAACAGATGAATTTACCAATGCAATTTACACCATGTGACAAATATGATAGCCCTCCATTTAGAAAAATGTGCCTTCCACATCAGGTATTTGGGAGCATGTGCAAGGGATACCCTTTGATGAAAGGTGGACAATAGGGTCAAAAATCTTTTTGCATGAATGACAGAATAAAACTCTGTATTAGAAATCATAAAACCATAGATAACGTGATTCATATAGTGAAAACAGACGTCCTACTCTAGCATTATTTTGACATAAATTAGTGATCATGGGGGTAGAAAGAATTTTTTACTTGTTCTGTTGATATTATTGTGTGAAATACCTGACAAATATTCTTAAAATGAACTTTGATATCTCTTTAGATGCTAATGCTAACAACCAGTATTGAAAGCCATGATGTGTTCAAGAAAAAATCATGTCATACTTTTGAACCACACATAGTTTGATTATAAATGTTATACATTACTTCAAACATCAATAATTCCACTGTCCTACCTCGGGATCTCTGATGTGCAGTATTTAATGTTTAAAAGTGCAACAGAACCATTGAACACAGTATAAAAGTCGGTTCAGTAAATCACAGACAGCATAACACTA
This sequence comes from Geukensia demissa, assembly GCA_034783895.1. NCBI lineage: Eukaryota > Metazoa > Mollusca > Bivalvia > Mytilida > Mytilidae > Geukensia > Geukensia demissa. The sequence continues at coordinate 1,764,473 of JARWCS010000002.1, forward strand.
AAAATTTGATATGCATCATTTTGACTTAGAAATTGTTGAAAGGAAAATTTGATACTGCATAATATCAGGTGAATTACATTATAAGGTTAAGAGACTAAGGACAAAAACTCATTGATGATGTTGTCTTATTTTCAAGTCTAAAATCCATATGCACCCGACTTTTAACTGAAATGAAAAAAGTTTTATGAGTCAAGTAGACTGTTTTTGGACACTCATACATCAATCAGTGTATTATGACATTTATCTAGTCTCGTGTCCTGTGGAGGACGATTTGATTACAGCCAATTGGATGATGTGATAGACTGACACATTGATACTAGAGCCTTATGGGTTTGGTATGTTGGGACAGTAAAGGGGGTACCTGCTGTGTGACGTATGGACCAGATCAACTTCACTTTATGATTGATTGTCTACAGTGACACGTTTTACTAAATATATTAGTTTTAGAATTTGATAAAAAGTTTTTATTTTACTTGACCTTACATTCTTCTGAAAAACAATCATAACCTATTGTTATTCTGATCTAGTTCTTCATAGGATTGGAATCTTCAGTTTTATACTTAATAGAACCTCAAAATCTATAAAGGTTCATTATTGGTGTTAAAAAATCTGTTTATAGATGATATACTTTAATGGTCATCTATAATAATCCTTCATAATTAGCTATTGCTACAAAGTTGAACTTGGCTATTGTTTTAGGGGAGGCGAGTGGATGGGCAGGCAGCTGTCAAAATATTGCTTTCTGGGAGAAAACTCTCGAAAGAATGAACAGATAGAATGAACAGATACTTAGATGGATTATACTCCTTTTATAGAGGAAGACATATATTGATTTTAGGGTGAATAGGTAAAAGATCAAGGTCACAAAGCCTGTAAATTAACCAAAATTTGGTTAAATTTGTAGTTTAATATTGTAACTTTTGAACTAAATACCAGATCTAAACCAAACATGGCCTGTTCACACTGCGTTTTACAAGTTAAAGCCAGAATACAGGTTACTTGATACATTGAAACTAGCATTTGATTAAAACTTACTCTAAATTAACTAGAATTTGCAAAAAAAGACGGTAAAGATGATGTCAGATTTAATAGACATTTTGCATTCACACTACAGCTTAATCAAGATAAACTTGATTAGTGTGAATAAGCCCTAAGCCTCTAATTAAAGTCAAGGTCTCAGTGGTTATTAACAGAGAATAGGGGGCAATTGTTTATTTCCAGATGATAACTCCTTAACTAATTATCAGAACTAAATTGTGTGGATTATTTCTCATGAGAAGAGGAAGACACAAGTCAATTTTAAAATAACTAGGACAAAGCTCAAGGTCACAGTGGCTAAAAATAGATCAGATTTTGGGGGAAACTGTTGTATCAGATGTTAACTCATGAAGTTGCTATCAGATCTAAAACAAACATGGGAGGTTTATGTCTCACAGAGATAAAAAACCTTATTGATTTAAGGGTTACTAGATCAAAGGTCAAGGTCATAATGAATATTAATTGATTGAGATTTTATGTTTCCAGATGGTAACTCTTGAACAAATTAACATGTCTAAATAACTAAAGTTTATTAAACCCCTTGTGAAAAAGAAGACACCTATTGACTTTTGACGTCATTGGGTCAAAGATTAGGTCACAGTGGCTATAAGGAGACAGAATTTTGGGGAAAACTGTTGTTTCTTGAAGATAACCCTGAAACAAATCATCAGATCTTAGATGAATAATACATTAGAGAAACCCTATTCTTTTGGGTTGGCTAGTTCAAAGGTCATGGTCAAAATTAGTTCACAGATTGAAATTTTTAAATATATATATATGGAGGTTAACTTTAGGACTTTGGTGATCTGAATGAAACATAAGTGGCATAGAGCTTGGATGACACTTATTAATTTTTTTAAGACGAGGTCAAAGTTCAAGTTCACAGTGACTGTATGTAATTTTGGTTGGTTGAATGTTGGTTAACATCTAGTGGCAAGTATTTCATGCATATTCAGGATGAGAGCATATTAAGGAATGATGATGAATGAGTTCTGCTTTGTACTAGACATACAGGCTGAGCCCAATTTTTAACGTGTTAGCTCACTAAAGAAACAGTCTGCAGGAAGATATAAAACTTTATCCAGACACATTATTCTGACTTTGGACCGACCAGTCTTTGAACTTAGTCCTAAATGCTACGTGCTAAGTGGGGAAGGAAGCAAATACTAATTTTAATGTCTTTGGTTAGACACAGCCAGGGATCAAACCCCTAACCTTCCACACTCGAGGCAAGCATACTAACCAATACACTGCCAAGGCAGATGTAATTTTGGAGAATTCTGGATCCTTAGAAAAGTTCTTCTGTAACTTTGCTAGTACTCTGCCTGGCATGGATAGTGATTTTTACTTTCACTGCCAGCTCAGTTGATTAAGGACATTCAGTAATAGCATAAACTTATATACAAAAATATACATTCAATTTAGATTTTGCACATTTTTCAAAGCAGTTGACCTTAAAATTAACTTGACATCAGTGTTACTAAACAAATTCAGGGACATGCATTTAGGAATGCTTTAATAGCTATGTAGAAGTATTAATCTATTCAAATTTTTTATAAAGCACAGAAACAGGTATAGTGATTCGAGAAATGTGTGTCCTGTCAAGCCTTTACAATCCCACAGAATCTTTCATACAACCTACAGAATCTTTCAATACTTGTAATTACATTTCTTAAATTTTGCAGATAATAAAACAAGAAATATATTTTCTAAAATGAGCATAATCCTGATGATTCCTGTGCAAGAACCCTTAAAATCTGAATCTAGTACATGAGATTATGTTACCTTGGATATTGTACCTCCACAATGGGGTTATGAAACATTGAATTTTAAGTCATATAACTGTTTCTACAACAATCAGAATGTCAAAAATTCCATGCATTGTATGCCTATATTTTAGTCATACTTTTAAAATTAGTTCTAAAAGTAACCGTGTATTTTAAGGGTACATTTGTAAAACATCTGGAAGAATACCTGAGGTTTTTGTTTTATGCTTAACATAACATTAAATCATATAATCAGTAGTCTTGTCAAGATTTTAGTAAAGTTTCAAAAATGATTCTTATTCCAAATGGTTTGTGTAAATCTCCAGACAATAATACAGGTATATTTATGTTTTTATCTCGTTCATTCATAAACTTTGAGAATGTTTGTTGGTTTTTTGGTTCATATAGTGTGAGATAATGGGTTTATAAGATAAGATTTTAAAAGCAGAGGTTTTTGTGAAAATCTGGGTCTTTCTTACTTGTTGTAAATTCAAAAATTATTATAATGTTTTATTATTGCCAATAAGTGGGGATTACAATTATAAGAACTACACTATGTCAGAGTTTGATGCTGCAGCAATAGGTAAAAAAGTTTTGAAAGAATAACTCTCTACCCTATTATTATAAAATAGTGTTTATTTTGTTGTTTGTAAAAAGTGCAAAAAAGTTGTAATAAAGAAGTATATTCACTTATCCAAGTAAGAAAGAAAAAAAAACAAGCGTATCAAATACTTTGAAAACAGCACCTTTTTTGAAGTTCATACCTGAATAACAAACTTTAGCTTGGCCAAGAAGAATCCTTTCAGAGCAAACTTGGCTTCCAAACTTTATACACAAAAACAGAATTTTATTTTTAATATGTGAAAGTTGTTGAGTTTCCCATTTAAAAATATACTTGGCAAGAAAAATTTCCCCAAAAAATTGCAGCACACAAAAATCAATCGGTTTCTGCTTAACAACATTAAAAATCCAATGAACTTAACTTGACATTTAAAAGCCCAATCTCATGAAAATAGTGATCTTAATAAGAATTTAAGGCAGATTTTAACAGATATAGAAAAGGGGAGGTGTATATGCAGTGAGCTCTGCTCTATTTATTTAAATTAACAATATGGAATAATATATGCCAGAAAGATATGATCCACATCTTGCACATGTTTATAACAAATATTCTAAAGCCAAATTGAAACTGTGTGAAGCACTTTTCTAGATATACCTTCATCAGACATATACTTTATGAATTTCTGGTTACAGTGATGGAAAAAATGATACAATGGTTATTTTAATAGTGAATATATCTGTTCTTGGCAGAATGCTTAACTGTAGTTTAGGGTCAAGTTTTCATCTTGAGGATTTTTCATATTGCTCAACTATGTTTGATATGACAGACCATTGATAAGTTAAAATATCAGTCAGGCCTTAGTTCAGTGACTTAGTTGTTTTTTTTTGTTTGTAGTTCAGAAGTTAGCTATCAGGCAAAACATAACATTGTCCACACTTGTTTAGGATAGAAATATAAATTTCTACTTAAATATCAATACATTTTTCAGGATCAGGGTTACTGTAAAATGAAGTATGAAATGTAACCAAGTATAAGTGTCAGAATTCTGTTTTAATGAGGTAGTAATGAGGATGATTATGTACAGATTTGGCATATGTTTGTTGTGTTAATTTACCACTTCTGTAGTTAACACAATGTATGTTAAACAATAGATAGAGGAACATATATACAAATCCTACACACTCTATCATCAATGGCTTGTAATAATGTTAGTTTGTAGAGTGATTTTAAAAGTTCTGCAGATGTGGTAAATGTTTCGTTTAATTTCAAAACAAAAACAAGATAATTACCTCTTCTCTAATCACATTAATGGTTAACTCCTTAGTTATGGTTATGAAAGGTTATGGATAGGCTTGTATAAGACCACTGTATTTTGTGTTTATTTGTATAATCTTACTAAGAACTTTGTTGGACTAATTGAGTGGTTATTAAAGTAGTCATTTAAAAAAAAAAAACTTCTCTTCTGACAGTGCTTAGTCAATTAGGACCAAACTTTGACGGAATGGTCCTTGGATGGTTCTCTACCAAAATTTTTTATGACATCTAATTCACTTAAAAATCTTGTTTGAACTGCTGAGTTAAATGCAACCAAACATTAGTAGAATGGTCTTTATATGGCTGCCAACCAAGATGTCTGCCACAGTAGAACTTTGTTAACAAAGAAACCACAAGGGAAGTTTAGTCTTGCCTGAAATTACTAAGATAATTATACCTAAACTTAGTTATAACAGTCCTACCAAAATTTTGTAAATCATCCACAGCCAAACTCTTTTATCCTCACTGATATTGTGACCACATCACTGACCCCTAACCAAGATGCCCCAGCCAAACAAAGTTAACATAGGACACTATATATAATCCTTTTGCCTGAAACTGTAGTTCCATTTAAAACTAAAGGGCTAAGTGCAGTTAAGGGCTGTATTTGACCACCATAATGGAAGTTTCACAGATAAATATGAAATAGAGTGTAAATAAGTCTGAGGACATCCCAAAACTTGAAATTGATTATATTTTGATGCATGTTGCAGGATTATAGAAATCATCCTTAGAGGTCAGCCCCATTCCCTTGTTATAAAAGTTTTATAACTTACCTTAATAACAGTTCAGATGCCCACCCTAAACCATGTATATTCATACTGGTTATCAAAGTCATTCCAAAGTCTACCCCTTTATTTTAGAAATTATAAGTTATCTTGAAAACAGTTAAGATCCACACCCCTAAACCTTATATATCAGTTTTGTCAGGCAGTCATGAAAGTTGGTCTATTATGCTATGTGCAATCTCTGATTGCAGTGTTACTATCTTTAAATCATATATATTTCAGAATGATTACATATATTTTAGAATGATCTAACACACTGCATTTATATACATGTTTTGAAATAAGAATATATACACATAATATACTATAGAGGAGACCTGTTTTGTAAGACATAAGTTAAGAGCATAACTTTGGTACCTCCTATTGAAACTTCTAAATGAGAACTGGGATTGTAGAACAGTAAAACTGGATCTGTTGTTTGTCTTGTTATAGTAATGACAATTTTATTACATGGTCAATTGGTCAGTTCAATGTTTTCCTTATCAAATACACATAAAACTCACATCAAACTCCAAAGCAATTTTCATGTTTAGATGAATGATTTTTTATTGATAGATCCTCAAAGAGAAGAGAAAATTGTGGTTGGTAAATTGCCTTGAAATAACCAGTGGACTGGAATAACATTATACTGAAACTAAAACAACCTAATATCAACATTGATTGAGATTTTGATTCTGTTATTCTGCACCAAGTAAGCTTATTTTCTTATTTTATGCAGTTCCAGGGGACAATGGTCATTCTATTTCTATTTTTTCCATGATAGAAATCTTGAATTTTCAATCAGGAATTATTTAACACATGATTTGAACCTCTTCTGTACAGTATGTTCTCCCTATTGTAGTATATTATTTTGTGGGAAGTTGTGAGAGTGTGCCTTAAACAAAAAGAAAACACCATGGTTACCTCCTAACTAAAATAAAAACACCATGTTTACCTCAAAACTAAGATCAAAACACAATAGTTACACTGAAACTTCTGAGACTGAAATAAAAACACCATGGTTACCTCAAAACTAAAATCAAATCAGAATGGTTACCTCCTAAAATAAAAACACCACAGTTGCTTCCAAATTAAAATAAAAACACCAAAGTTACCTCCAAATTAAAATAAAAACACCATGGTTACCTCAAACTTCTTAAACTTAAATAAAACACCAAACTTTTTTCAGTTCATTAAGCATTCTTTCCACTAGTTCTAACCTTGGTAATTCAAATAGTCCACTATTTACAATTATTTTGTTTGGTTCTGTGGGTGTTCTAACTGTATATAAGCCTCACTAAGACAAGAAGAACTTATAAAGCTTTATTACTTGCAGTCATTTGACATGTTTGATGAGCTTTCACATTAGAGACAAGGAATACACTAAATGTCAGACATCACAAAAATAAGATTTATTGCCATTGCAACCATTAGACAACATAGACACATTTAATTTTTACAACACTTTAATTTCCTTTTTTGTATAAAATCAAGTTTTGTTTTTAATTATACAAATGAGCATGTGAATTTTGAGCCAAATTATGAACTTTGGATAATAATAATGAATCAACAGATGTCAGAGTTAGATATACCACATGGTTCAGACTTTGTTTGAAATGAGAAATCACTGACAACTGGCTGATGATCCAAACTCACCAACTACCCTTCCTCACCAATAAGACTAAAAACTGGTTCTAAATCAAAACAGCATTTAGTAACATAATTATTTAACATTAAAACAAACATTATTTTACCTACAGAGCATGAGAATTCTGCTGTATTTTACCTACAGAGCATGAGAATTCTGCTGTATCACATAAATGGGTAACTGAAGAGTGTAAGTCATTTGGTAGTATGCCTTACTGTTGTAGAGCACCAAAAAGACAGGTTGATGATATTTGAAGAAGTTCTGTCAAGCTTATGTATGAGATTTCTATTTACACTGAATATTTTCAAATATATGAATGTTATAAAATCTATTCTTAGATTTGTATAAATTATTTGATATATCAGATTTTAGGTAAAGTATCATACCTATCATTATGACAAAAGATAAGATTATCAATGTTTAACAAGTTTTTACCATCAACTGTACATTTTTCTGGGGTCTGGTGTATCTCTTTCATGTCTTCATTAGAAACCCTATACAAGGGAACAAAATCAGTATTGTTTGGTTATCTGGGATGTTAGCAGAGTATAATATATGATGTATTATAGACTTTACTGAATGTTCTTTCCAGTGTTTAGTCTCGTATACAACCTTCCTTCTATGTATTCTCATACAGCCCCTATAATATTCAATCTGGGGGAAATATTTGCAAAGTTGCTAAATATTTATATTCTGACATCACATTTAAAATTTGTTCTTTCTTTTAAATATGTGTGTTTTAAACTAGACCGCCTTAAGATCTTGAGTGGCCTTGTTTTGAAAACAACCATTCCTACTAAGTCTTGTTTGTAGCCACCAAAACAAGGTCAGGTATTTGCTGTTGTTGTTCTGACCTTTTGAAGTTTACTATGCTGTAATGTGAGCTTTCATTTAAGAAGGGTGGTGAAGTTGATGTTAACCTTTTGAAAAAATGTGAGCTTTTACTTTATCCTGTTTATTACGCCCCTAACCCGGGCCCTGGCGTTGTCCAGCTCGAGGATTCTTTTAAAGCTGCATTTAAATAGATTACACAGCAACTTGCATTCCGAAGTAAATCACTGAAAACTTCTGACGATTTTTAAATTTTGCCTTGTGCTCTCAAAAAGCTCCTCACAAGCAGAACCATGGCTATGACCAGGTCATACAGTATATCAATTTTGTTGCATAAAAAACTGTATAGTCAGTAAGTGTCAATAGTAATAAATGCAATAAATTTGGTTTTTTATTTTGTTGTCTCAGCACAATCTTTCTACAAATACTGATTTTAAAATCACGTTTAAAGTTTAGAGCTTAACGCTATGTTTAATAAAGTTGTCTCCCTTTGATGTCACTTAAATGTTTGCAAAACAAATTGCAATTTTAATAGTCTTCTCAATGTCATGTTCGGCTATAAAGTGCAGTGGCACACGAACGTCAAACCAAAGCATACTTATGTGTTAATCAACCGGAAAATACAGCAGATTTTGAAAAGTGCTGGGACAACACTGAGTTTTTTACCACAATTGTAAAAAGTTTGCATTTTCGCCATGTTCATTCAAAATTCGAGGAACTGAGCATTATTTTTTTTTATAAATTATTCAATTAACTACAGCAATTTATCCGTTGTCCTAGCACTTTTTCTAAAGATAAAGGTACGCTCTTTTAAAAAAAACATTCAATTCTAAAGATTCTTTTATGGTATGCCACTGCACTTTTTGATTTTATGTTAATGAACTTGAGGGTGACTCTTACGTCACGTGCCCTTCACTTGACCTTCTAGGTTTCTATTGACAACCAAAAATTTAAAGTAGAGGGTCAACATAAGAAGTTGGTTAAAATTAAAACTATTAAACAAAAGGGACATAAAATTTAAACAATATATGACTATGCATTTTTCAAGAATTTGGCCAAAGACTACTTTACATTCCTGCGTTCAACCAGTCTTAAAAATATCCGTTATGGCAAAGTTCTGAATTGAAACGGGTATAATATAATTTTTATGAGAGTAG
>JARWCS010000002.1:1784330-1802690 GCA_034783895.1 Geukensia demissa
AATTGTAAGTTAATTTCTCTCAATTCTCATGCTTCTCGAGATTTCAACGAGAACTTGCAAGTTACCTATCCCTCTAATTATACGTCCCTGGCTATTGATAATTATTAGAGTATTAAATTTATATGTGTAAAAATGTTTAAAGGATCAAATATATATGGTTGGAAACCGTTTCAATTATTCGTCCGAGAGAACATTTTTCGTATCATATATTTTCTCCATCATTGAATACTTTGTATAAAGGTTACTATTACTACTAATAAAAGACAGTTTGTACTGGAAGCATGTTAGTTAATTAGTCTTATATAATGATGGTTTATAGGTAAGGTATCAACAAAATTTTTCAGCAGTCAAACCAGGTCATCAAACATGTTAATATAACACACACAATCGGTTTAGTTGTGTATAACTATTTAATCCAACAAATACACATCAACTATCCTGCAAAACGACACATGATAATATCATTTTACGCAAAACAAATCCTGAAATGGTGATTTGATGAGAACTGCGGAGGTGTTAAAGGATCCCAACCCTCCCCCAACAAGTGGTCAAGGAAACAATCAATGAAAATAAAAACACTAACAGACAAACCACAAACGCATCAGAAAATTCACCATATCCGACTAAAGAATATACATATTAAGGCAGACCAATTTATTTTCAGTATGCCATTTTATACCAGTTTTAAAAATATATTTCGTTTGTTTGTGGTCAGGTGTTTCATATTTCGAGCAACGTTGCCTAGTTTGGCATTGGGCCTTATTAAGGGTGCAGAAAACCAAAACATTTGAAATTTTGATAAATTGGCGTATTGATGAACAAAATTGATACCAAGCATGTATAATGGAAAAACTGCATTTGAAATTTGCATTTTATTGTAAGCGACGTGCATGGGAAATAGATAACAAAGACGTTGTTCTTGTAAACATTAAAAAGAGCAATATTTGTCATCTTTTTGCTGTACAAGAGGTAATGTATGTAACTTCATAATCAGTCAGATAAAAGTTTCAATTACAACTCTCTAAAATATGATTTAGCTGTGATATGATATGTGATATTGAAATTGTAAAAATTAAGAGAGAATAGGTGTCGGACAGGGCTACGCGTTCTTCAAATTTGACACTTGTTCCCCTAATTTTAATACCAACACTGTTGAGCTGCCAATTTGCAGACCCTGTATATGTTAGAAATCAATGTAAATATCTCGGGCACAGCCGGTTTTTTTTTGGTTAAGCCTATTTTGTTTGTATCCATGTGCCGCTTTTAAGACTGTATAGTCCTGTTTTTGGAAAGGTGATTCTGGTCTTTGTATTGTTTGGGCCAATGCAGTTTGCAGTCTAGTATTTCTTTTAGGTTCCGTTAATACATTATTACCTACGTTTTGGTCCGGGCAATTATGTTTAGATCCATATACAGTAAGTTATATTTTGGTCAGGGTATTTCTATTTCGGTTGTTGCGGTACAATTTAAACCAATTATTAGATCATTAAACAAATTGTTTATCGAAATCAAATGGGAATTAACCATCACCCGCTTTTTCGGTCGTGTATTTTTTTTTCGGTTCAACCAGATTTATGTATAGTTTCACAATTTGTATTTCGCGACTCTGGTTCATTGTTAAAGGCCATAATGGGACCTGTAGAAGTTTAAATTCTACTGTCATTTGGTGGTTGGCTGTCTCATGGACAATCATGACACATCTCCTATTTTTATATTATCATAGAAACAAGGTGATACCTGTTAAAAATATCACATTAACTAGTGTGAAATCTTCTGAAAGACATCATAGCAGCAAGGTGATACCCGTTACACTAATCACAGTTACCTGTGTGCTATCTTCTGGTAGACTTATCATAGTATCAAGGTGATACCTGTTACACTAACCACAGTTACCTGTGTGCTATCTTCTGGTAGACTTATCATAGCACCAAGGTAATAATTGTTACACTCATCACAGTTACTGGGATGATTTCATCTCTTAGACTTATTGTAGCATTAAGGTGGTATCTGTTACACTTAGCAACAAGACAATACTGGTTACACTTTTCATAGCAAAAAGGTGATATCTGTTACATTAATCACAGTTACTAGTTTGATATCTTATTTAAGCAGAAAGGTGATATCTTACAATCATCACCAGTCTTAGTATGATATTTACTGATAGACTTATCATAGCAACAAAGTGATATCTGTTATGCTTATCTCAGTTACTAGTGTGATATATTCTGATAGACTTACCGTAGCAACAAGGTGATATCTGCTACAGTTATTTAAGCAACATGGTGATATCTACTACATTTATCACTGTTCTTAGTGTAATATCTTTTGGTGCACATACAGCAACAGAAAGGATGATATCTTATCATAGGTCATTGTTTTTTGTGCCAAGGTTGACATGTTCATTCTTATAAAATTTTTAAAATAATTAATTTTATTTTAGGGAAAAATATCTATTGTTGACCTGATTATCAGATAAACTTTTTGTTTGTGTCAGTCTGTATTTACTTGTCTGAAAGCTAATTTGCAGGGGGGACATTTCTTTGTTCACACTTGTCATTGTGAGATGAGTGATATACTGTGATACACTTATCATAATGAAAATTAACATTAACATATTATAGTGACAAGGTTGTTCTCTTCTCATTCAAAAGAAAGAACATAAATATATGCCAGAAAGACACTTCAAATTAAACAAAAAAGCCAAATTTAATTGTGTGTAAATCTGTTATACTTTTATCAATGTGACAAAAATTACAGCACTAATACACTAACAACAGTTATGTCTCCTACTACACTTAGCTATGGGATTAGCCAGCTTCTGATAAAAAATGAAACTACCAAGGGGAGACAATTCATTGCAGGACTATGGTTTAACATGTTTAGAGTGGAGAAATAAAAGACAGCAGTACAAATAACTAAAACTTCATCAACATGAATTCTATTAAACATGATCTGGACAGGTATACAGTTCCTGCTTAACTAGTGGTACCCATAACTTATCACTAATTATGGTGACATCTTTGAAATGATTGACATTATTTGAATCGGTATTCATAGTGATATAATATACCTAGTACATATCAAGACTTTACCTTTAATACTGTTAAATTAAAGTGACAATTCTGACAGCTTCTCATCTTCCCAAGTCAAGGGTTTTTCGTCCACTACGATCCCCACTACAATGAAATGTTGTCTTACACAATCACCATTTTGAATAAAGCATTACCAACGGCTTTTTCATGCAAGCCTATGCATTTTGCATTTTGTGCTTCATTGGGTATTAATAAAAAAAGTCATGTGATTTATTTAACAAACGAATATGGAATATATGCGAGAAAGACTTACATATGTTCAAAAGCCGACTTTATCTGCATGTAAAGCTTTTTCTGGATGTACTGTATATAAGGCAATCAGAATGTTGATATTCAATGCAACATATACCAAATTATATACTGTTTGTTGTTGAATGTGAGAGTATGTTTAAATAAGTAGGCTTTCAAGTACTTTATTATTTTTTTTAATTGTCACTCTTTTAAGTAATGAAGATGTGTTAAACTGATTCAGTTTTAAACTACAGATGTTCTCATATATTTGAGTGACTCATAATTTGACCAATCAAATTAAGTTTTTAAGGAAAAGTTTAGAAAGATTTGAATGTGAGATGTTTTAAGAAATTGAAGCTGGGTTATATGTTTAATGTTGGAGTTCGATTTGAGTGGTTTTTGTGTTTTTTACTTGTAAATTTGTTAGTTCCATCAATTTTATGAAGTACATTGAACTTTTTATCATAACTGAATTAATAAATTCATATCTAACATGACCATATCACATTTTTTGAGCTATCGTTTTCTTCTTTTTAGTTTATTGGAATTTGACCTTTGTTAGATGATACTTGATTGTTGTCGCTTTTTACAAATTTTGTTTGATTGTACTTGTGAATATGACACCTTAACGAGTTTACCTACCACCTGTTTAGGTAAATAAGACTTGTCTTTTGTGCTGAACTGTTGTTTTCTAAAACATTTTATTTCATCAAGGGCATGATAAAGAATTTTCCTTTCATGGTGATATTAATGACAAAGGTACGATGATATTATGCTGTGTAGAATTGTATGATAACATACCTGACTTAGTACTGATAATTTGACTTGTCTGTTATGGGTGGCTCATTAATCAATCCATGTTAGTTATTATACTAAATGTCATTTTAAAGATTAATATATTTGTACTTATAGCTCATTTTATATCTATATAGTTCCACCCAAAATGCTATGACCAGTGTTTCCAAATTTAATTGTGGAATATTTTATGTTTGGTAAAATGAATTTAAAGGAGACAAGTCAATTAATCAAAATTACAGGGTGGATCCGAGATTTTATAATGCTAACATTTTTTGTACAAGTTCATGTTTAACAGTCATTGTTAAAGAATCCTCAAAAATATAATCTTTAACATTAGCTTTTGTATGTTGAGAAGACATTTGACTAGAGCTCCCCGATTTCAGAGTGCACCAGTTGACGTTTAGCATTTTATTTGTGTACCCTTAACTTGCAGATTGTAATACACCCTTACGTTTTGTCTGTAGTGATATTCTGAATCAACTGCTTATAAATATGCAGAAATAAAAGGATATATTTGCGCACCTGGAAATTTTAATTGAAGAATTGCATTTTTCTTTTTTGATTTAAACACTAGTACAACAACCCTGTTGTAAATATAATAATAGCCAGGACAGTTTGTATGGGGTATAGTTTTCTTACATCATCTTAAATCAAATATTTGTGGCAGAATTACCACCTTTTTACTTGACCTACGTAAACTTACACATTTTCTGTATCCCATACCTTTAATTTTAGTTTTTCATGTCAGAACTTCTGTTTAACAAATCCGGAAACAAAAGCTGAACCAAACATGAGATATATTTTCCTTTGTCATGCAATGTTCTTGAGATCATCTGGTTGTTATATTATATTAACTATTTTTGTCAGGCATGAAAATCCCGCCCTGTACATCGGTAGATACAAACCTGTTACAGTAATATTACCCAATTGTTGTATGTGAGAAGTCAAGCAAATAGTATAACTTCAAGATACTATTTCTCACAATCATCTTTCTTTAAGGGTGAAATGTTTCTCTTGGTTTCTATATATGAAATATTGGGTAAAACTGCAGGAATCATTGGTTAGAGTGTTGGTGTCTCTATTTAGTGGCATTTAACCATATTTTCTGTTTTGTATAAAGTTAATGATGGCTCTTAGGTAAAAATTCATTACATCTTTTGATATATCTTCTGGGTAAATCTGAAAGACTGGTAGCAAAAGCATGAATTTGCTCCTGGATTTTTCTTGGTATATCTGGAAGACTGCTAGCAACATAAAGCATGAATTTGCTTCTGGATTTGTGTGAGTAAATCTTTAAGACTGCAAGCAACATACATCATGAATTTGCCCATGGATTTGTCTGAGTAAATCTGAAAGACTGCAAGCAACATACATCATGAATTTGCCCATGGATTTGTCTGAGTAAATCTTTAAGACTGCAAGCAACATACATCATGAATTTGCTCGTGGATTTTTCTGAGTAAATCTTTAAGACTGCTAGCAACATACAGCATGAATTTGCTTGTGGATTTGAGTAAATCTTTAAGACTGCTAGCAACATACAGCATGAATTTGCTCGTGGATTTGAGTAAATCTTTAAGACTGCTAGCAACATACAGTATGAATTTGCTCATGTATTTGGTTACATTTGATTCAAAACACAGGTGAAGGGTTTGTCAGTTACCCACCCAAGGTCAGTGCTTCCTTCAACAAGAAAACTAACGTCATGAATGACTATAATATTATAAAAGTGGCATTAAACCCAATCAAACAAAAAACAAATACTCCAAAAATTGACAAACATGAATAAAAGTAACCTTGTTTTTGTCAACAGTTCCAATGTGTTTCCTTAATCTGTACAGAAAAGTGAAAAATAAGAGCCCCAAAAAATCCAAACTACCAATACTTAACCTTGGCTAGATCTTAAAATATTTTGCATAAGTCTTACATGTGATACCATAAAATTCATCACAAGGACGTCAGTCAATCTGTATAATAAGCTAATAATTTCTATAATTATGTGTCTACAATTAGTGACTGTCTTGTTTGTAAAAGATGATATTTAAACAGGTTAAGATTATATTCCACAAGTTCAGTTTGCTTTCACCATAAACAATTGAAGATATAATTTTGAAATTTGATCAGCTAGTTATCTTGTCACCAATTAAACCATTACATAGCTAATACAGCAAATTCTGCAAATAACCCATATCAAGTTCAGAAAGTTGTTGTCAGTGAACATCTAAAGCATTGTTCGTGGGCAAAAATTTGACAGTTGTGAAACTTGTATTAAGCAAAAGTTTGATAAAATTCAGTTGCCATAAGTTCTTGGAATTTTGAGCTTTTTGACCATATATAGACAGAACAAATGTTACTCCTTGCATTGTTTGATATGGTGACTAGCTCATTTTTTAATTTACCTATTATACAACTAAGATGACATTTTTCTTCATTCATTCTTATCATTATTTCCTCCATTAAGAGATACATGAAAATTTGTTTTTTATTTTGTTCTTTTAATTATAAAAAAGGAGCGGAGAGAAATCTACAGTTATTATGCACCTGTGTTAAATAGGCAGAACATTTTTGGGGTGTTTAAGCAGGTATATAATTGATTAGATTTGCTGATTTGTAGAACTTATTACATTTTTGTAAGTGATATAGCATTTTTTATTCAGTTCAGGTTATTTCATTTAATTTTCCTATGTCTGTGCTGGTCATTGGTAACCAAAGTTATCAGAATTTGATGATTAAAAATAATACCTTGAAAGATATCAGTCGTACTTATATATACATTGACCATGGTTTTACACTGTCTTGTGTCAGTGAAATACCAGTAAAGAAAATTTTTCTTTTTTAGTTGACCACCAACTGAAACTTCTATCTCAATAGTTTGATGAAAATGTTTTGTACTCTGTACACTTAGCAGAATGAGTTGTGCCTTTTGGAAATTCACTGTTCTTGGAAAAATACATTTTAAATTCCTGCCATGGTTAATGACAGTGTTACACAGTTACTGCTATATGTGCAAGTCTTCAAGAACCTGTAGACCAGTGGTTGACATTGCTAATTAGTCATTTGTTCACCATTTTTTCAATAGATAAGGTTAATTGTCGTAATTTATAAAAAGCTTCACATATTGTATATGGAGGCATTTTACAGCTTCTGTTATGGTATGAACTCTGGTTCATTATTTAGGCTGTTATGGGATCTGTAGAGGTTTAAATTCGACAGTCTTTTGGTGGATGACTGTCTCATGGACAATCATGCCACATCACCTATTTTTATATTTATATATTCAATAGCAAGATGTTCCTCTCTCTACACCTTTCAGAACTTGGTTTTTTCTAATTTATAATGATATCAGTGAATTACAGTTGTTAGCATGCTGTGTACACTGTAGAGTAAATTGTGCCTTTTGGAAATTTGTAATTTCATTTGAAATATCAGTTAGGTAATAAATTCCTTAAAGTTATTGTTAAATCTGATGTCAGTTGGGTATTACCTTCCTGTGTCTACACTTGTCAGAACAAACAGAATAGTACATCTTAACTTGAACAAACCCCAGAGTTTTAACCACAGTTATATATTTTTCAAGGTTGTTAGCATTGATTGGTTTCAATCATTTCCTAGTCTGACAACATACTCTAGTTAAAGATGTTTCACTTAGATTATAGACACTTGTAATTCTCAAAATATCTTGTAAATCTCAGAATTATTTTTATGCTTTGTAAAATCAGTTATTGATAGGTTATTTGATGTGAAACAATTCAGATTGCCATTTGAATTTTTTTATAAAAAAAGGAGTTATAAAGAATTGACAGAAGAATTTATTTCAAACTGCAATAGATTATAATTTGTTCATTTTTTAACAACAAAAATTTGCACTCAAAAATGTATTTGGCAGAAATTTTTTCATACCCCCTGATTGTAGAACAAAATAAATTGACAGTCTTGGTAGCCTTCCTTATTGTAAGACTTGGCTCCAGTCGTCTAAGTGGATCGTCAATTGAATCATTCATAGGAAATATCCCAAATCTTTTTACATTCAATACCCTTCTTGTTTGCTTGACTAATTTTTCAATTTCAACTTTTTCTCCATTTTTCATGTGACTGAAGGATAGAGACAGAAATATTCTGAATGAAGAGCAGATGATTTTAACCATGGAATCTGCTGTAGGAAGATAAATATTATACTTGGTATGTAAACGATTATCTGTCCGATGTTTATCAGCTCAATTAAGTTTGTTGATTCATAAAACTGTAGGTAGACACTACTAATACCACCTACAAATGGGTACCTTTAAAACTAGTGGAACAACCAATGAGAAGGCAGGACCACTTGTCAACACCTCAATATAACTACTGACAAGTACTTATTATTTTATTACATAGAAAATAGTTTCAAAAATTCTTCATTTAGCAGTTGATGCTTATCTGTATGGATATAATATAGTGTTAATACTTCTTCTAGTAAAATTAAAAATATAATAAGAAGTTGTGAATTATTGTTTCATTCCTGAACATATTGGATTATCATTGGAATAATTAGTAGATAACCTTGTAGAATTAGGTAAGAACATTAGTTATATATATTGGAAAGCATCCTCTTGAAACATCAAATGCAATTTTTTATCAAAATTGATGCATATTTTATTTTTATAATTATATTTTCAATCCCTTGGTATATATGTGTGCATTTCATATAAAGATTATTACCATATCAATGATCAAAGCAAAAAATTATGAAAGAAATGTTTCTTTCAGTAAATATTAGTTGATTATTCCTTCATGGGAATGCACATTTGTGATTTTTTTTAGAAAAATGAAAAAATAATGAGTTTTGAGTGCAGATAATATACAAAAAATTTATATAATTTTAAACTATAAGAGAATCAAAGTTTACAGATTGTGTCAAATTTCAGCTTTTTGTCTTAGGCCACAGCAAACCTTTTCAATTTTTTGTATGCATAAGAATAGAGAGAAACCCACATTTCAGGTACAGGAATAGAAAGTTTACATTTCTTAAAGTTTTAATACTCAAATGTCAAATGCTAAAACATCTCAAATTAATGGATATGTTTTTGTGAAGCAAGGTAGACTTTAATTCTGTGTGATCTGCAGGTATTTGTACCCAGCACAGCACTAAATCCATCAGAAATAATTAAAGACCTCTTTAGTAATTGATAGGTAAATATGCATCAGAAATGCATTTGCTGCACCTAGTCTATAATTTGCACCTGTTGAATACATGTATCCAATGACAAATGGTCATATTATTACAAATAAGGTGGTATTATACACAGATCTACATGTCTTTTATCAAGAAGATCCAAACTTGTCCATTATTGAAAGGTGAAGTGTTAATTTAATGGGATATCAAACTTGAAGTTTCCAGGTACAAAGATTGTGTAAAATATGTTTTATATTCAGTATAAATTCTGTAGAAGTCATTATAAAGGACAAGGCCATTGTTATCATTTTATAAAAGAAGTTATAAAAATTCCAAATTTTAGACTTGGAGGGAAATTTATTGATATGTATACACATTCTTTTGAACTGAGGTGTTTTTATTTTGCTATAATGAAAAAAATGATATAATCAAGTTAAAATAAGATTAATTTTGTAGTTGACCATTAACCTGTCATAAGACAATGGTAAAAGATTTTTTTCTAGAAATGAAAAGTGTTGTAAAGCAACATTTTTAGGAAATTGAAATTAAGTCGCTAATAACCATTATTTTCTGATCTTTTGTATTGAAAATGTCAGTATAAAGAGAATCAGACTGATTATTTAGATAAATTGATTCTGTAATACATATAAACATCCTAAAATGATAAAATATTTGGTGCATTTTTGTTGAAAAATACTGAGCTTATAAAAACAAAAGAACCAAAATTTGCACAAATAAAGATCTATAATATAGGGTTATTGCACGAATATTGGTAAATATTGTCCCGAGTAGAATATTATATTGCACGAGCTTGCGAGTGCAATTAATATTCTACGAGGGATAATATTTATCAATATTCGTGCAATAACCCTTTTATTGTATAGCAAACCCGTTAAAATGCTAAAAACATCAATTTATACATCAATGACGTCGCATTTACAGAGCAATATTGCACTGCGTGCAATATCGTGGAATATTGCACGCTAACGTTTAGTTACGTTCTACAGGGAATATAACGTTGCTATACAATAATATGTATTATCCTTTAGCAGAAATATAGTCTCATAGATGGTACAGGTATCAATAGAAAAGGTGGTCAGATGGTAGACTAAACTTTATTTCAGAAAAATATCCATATTTTATTTCACAGGGTTATTGCCATATGTAGCAGTGTCATTCCATTGACTTTAGTTTTATTGTTTTATAATTTAATGATGGTTTCCTAAATTTACTGACTTTATAGTGTAAATTATTTTATAAGCATGATCAGCGCTGACTTTGATGATGTCAGATTTTTATCCCACAGAATTGGCCGACCGGCAAAATAAGACTTGGCAAAGTTTAACATCATTTGAAAATGTAATTTAATGTGAAGTAATTCCTTATATTCACAAATTGTTACTACCATAACTGCTCTTAAAAACAGCAAAATAAGTTGTAATAAATTAGCAATGTAAAAAATAATTAACAAAGATGGTTAAATGTGAAATTTTTTGTGCTGAGGAAAACTGAAATTTTAAGTGCAGCATGATTTGTTGCAAAAAATTAGAATTCAAACTATATAAAACATGACATACTTCATGGCTGAACTTTCAGTATATTTTGACTTAGGTGATAACAGATTTCATTAAGGTTTATGGAACTATGTTATCTATTGCTTGAATATCAGCAGAAGAAGGCAGACTTGTTGATTTGTCTTAATTTTAAAAATGAGAGTAGCAATGGAGTTCAACTAACCCTAGGTTTGTCACACATATAGGTTTTTTTATATATGCACTATGATTTATCAAACCTGGGGTTGTATTGCTTATTGTTTTAGATGTTTAAAGACACAGCTCTAGTTTATGCCTGCGTTGGTGGACGAGATTTGCATATCGGGTTAGAATGTGACGAATTCCATCTGGTACCTGGTGCTATTGTTTCCCAGTTAACAGTAGAAGCCCTCCAGAGAGCATCACAGATTCCAGGACACAAGACCATATATTTTATTGCAGGCATTCCAGACCTTCTGACAACACTTACCTCCCCTGGGTACGAGGAAACAATTTTTGAGGACCGAAACTTGTTTGACAGTTTTTATGGTCAGATGCGCCAGACTGATATGGTTTTGAAGCAGCAAAACTGCCATGTTGTATTCAGCACTATTTCATCCATGAGCCTAAAGGGGTACAATGAAAATAACAAAAAGGTCGGAAAGACATACACACTGAGGTTTGAGAAAAAATATCCAGAAATGCAGGAGAATCTCCACAAGTTACTGAAGCAGATCAACGACTCAATTATCAGTATCAACACTGAGCAGAAGTTACTGACGCCACTCATTCACTGCCACATCAACAAAATGTCTAGAGAGAAAAAGAAGATAAACTATCGTCTGAACAAGCTCCTGGATGGACTCAATCCATGTGGGACAATTGTGGATGGTTGGCGGGACATAATGAACAGGACCATCCTTCGGAACAGGGTCTTGATGAACAGGCCAGATTTTCTAATGACTATGTAGGTTTCTTATGTTCAAGAAAGGAATTATTTCCAACTGAATGAGATGGTTGTGTTGTTTCAGAGAATTATTTAACTGTAACACAATATTTAAATGTTTGACTGTTTGTTATTGTTGACACTGAAGTTTAATTTGTGTACATGGTAAATAATGGCCACTCTCCAAGGAAAGGCTCAAATTAAAGACAGTCTCAAAGATTGAAAGGAAGAATATCATGCCAAAATTATTTCAGAGATTACAGATTTATTAAATAGGACAGAAGAGTTTCCTTACATAGATATATTAATGGAAAGCAAGAATTTCTCTACAGACCTGTGTCATCATTTTTGAAATAACTAACTGAATAAAGAATTTCAACCAAAGACATATTTCTGAGATGAATTATTTGATAAAGTGAGATTTACTTCAGCATCAAGCGGTGAATTGTAAATCATCTTGCAGTAGTCAGACCATATTTATTTGTTTTGAGAAGCATAGACCAGCCTCTTTTTAGAAATATTCACATCCAGATTTAGAATTATGACATATTGACATTCTACACCAACATCTCATGACCAATTATCTGCTTGGCATAGGCACCTGTATCCAGTATCATCAAACCAATGATGGGGTCAACCAGCTCGAGAGAAGATGCAGGAATTTAGATTTGCATGATCGTTTACATTTTCATTTGGGCTTACTTCCAGAAATGGCATCACAAATATTTGGATTTCATAGATATAATGGATGACAGTTTCAAGAAGGCAGCATTTTAGATGAAGCAAGCCATGGAATGAAAATCAACAATTTAACAGCTTTGAGCAGACACCTTACCTTTTTTGGACAAAAAGATATCATCATACATAATTGGACAAGAAGATACCTAAATTGAAGACAAACGATTTGACAGACCATTTTCTCTGACCACTTGAGATCCGTTATTATTTTTGAAGCATAATTAATCTGCACAACACACATTTTAACACATAACAAAATTCTTACTTTCAAATACACAAGCAATTGATCTTTTCATTTAAAGATTTGAATAGTGTGTTAAACAGCTGGAGGTTATGATCTTTGGGAATGTTGATGATTTTTGAGGAACTATCTATAAAAGAGAATATCACTTTGTGGAAACATCTGTTTAAGCAACATCTTGGAAAATTGAAAAATCCAGTAGACAGCTGCATTTGGAATTATCTCCACATGAAGATGAGGATATTGGTTACATGTTTGACAGAAGTAATGAAAGAATTAGGACCACATTTCAGATTTTGTAAAAAAATCTTTATGATTTAAGGTTACCGACAGCATAAATCATGAATTTCCTTTTGTTTTAAAAAAACCAAGAGTTAGTTTGATCGTGGATTAGTATCCGTCTCAGCATGAAATGAAATATTTGGATACATTTTCTTCTTTATATTGCATGAATAAATGTTTTCTTTTATAACAAATAGACAAAAAAACTGTTTATCAGTGGTATATTTGTGGATGATTTTGAGAACTGCCAAGGCCTGAAATACCTCCTAATGCAACATGGAAACTGCATATTCATAGGATTACATGTAGTTTTATGGATCCTTTAAGCTTAAGAGAAACATTTTTCAGCCTTAATTAAAGAACTGGATAAAGCCTGAGTTGAATGGAGTTAAGAACCATGACCCTAAATACTAGGAAGCAATTTTCATATTATTGTTTACCTGAAATAAAGAAGCTTAATTTTTGCACCATCCAATCTAAAGGAAGAAACAATTATGTATTGAATAGAACATTCTGTTTTATGTTAAATGGAACTAGAAACACATTGCATTGGGATCCGAAGGAGGAGAAAAGAATTTTAAAAGGATAGTGGTAAACTAAATGAAGACGTGAAAGAGCATAAAGGACCGTAAGGGGAAGGAACATTTTTAAAAAGGACCATAAAATGAAAGAACATTTTTAAAAAGGACCATAAAATGAAAGAACATTTTTCAAAAGAACCATACCGTGAAAGAACATTTTTTAAAAAGACCATAGAATGAAAGAACATTTTTCAAAAAGACCATACAGTGAAAGAACATTTTTTAAAAAGACTGTAGAATGAAAGAACATTTTTCAAAAGGACCATAGAGGGAAAGGACATTTTTTAAAAGGAATGTAGAGTGAAAGAACATTTGCAAAAGGATAATGTAATGAAAGAACATTTTCCAAAAGAATCATCAAGAAATTTTTTTAATATTATGGGACTTTTTCAAATTTTATTGAATAATTTACTAAACTGAAACAGAATTTTAGGACCAATTTTTTTTCAGATAGATAAGCCTTATTTTGACTCTGTAATATATACAATTATAATGCAATATTGACAGTTCTTGAAAACTTGACATTCTCTGGAAAAAATAAATTATTATTTTCTTATTGGAAAAAGTTCTTTTAATTAAATTTTGACATTATACATGATTTATTTTTAAGTAATTACCAACTGGAACTTCATCAGAAACTCTTTTTTATGCACTGTTGATTTTTTCTCCATATCTTTAAATCTTGATTTTTTTCTACTGTTATTGGCAACTTCATTTATTTAATGTCCACATTTTGCATTACTGAATGTTTGGAATTAAGGTTTTTGTAAGTGACATTTTAGCATTTGATTTAACCATATGTTTTCTTATAAGATCACTCTATATTTATTGTCATGTTTTTGAAATTCATTTTATATTATCATAACCATTTCACGAAGTAAAAACTGAAATTTATTAGCTAAGTTAGTTTGAATTTGTTTTCCTTTAAAGTTTTGTAAATTAGTTCCCCTGTCATGTTTTGTGTGCCTGACATACAGATACTTATTATTTTGAGTGCTGTATAAAGCTTAGTTATATACATGTACCATATATTTACCAAATTAGCCTATGAACCATTTGCATTTGTTCATTAGTAACTTGTTGTATTTATGTACTTGAAATAAATGTCTTGTGATGTTAAATAAAGCTTTATAAATATGCCAAATCATTTAAACTGGAAACAAATGACAAGAAATAAAAACTTACACATTAGAATATTCTTTTGTTTGCAAGGAAATGAAAGGTTGATTTGCATTGAGTATTCATGTCAATACAGAGTATTCAAGTGCATCAGAGCAAGAAAAAAAGGAAAAAATGTATTGAAGAAACAGAAGATGATCACTGGACTTTATAAGGAGACAATATATACATTTTGTACAATGTTATGGCAAAGACACAGATCTATGGAAGAAACAGTAGTTGATACCCGGTAGACTTTAAAGGAAAAACAAACAGAAGATGGACTCTGAAAAATAAGAAGACAGGCCAGAACTAAGGGATGGATTCTTCCAATACGTGTTGCAGAAATCCGCATTGCAGATGAGAATCTTTTTGCTGATTAGATCAATAATATGGGAATAATCCTGTGAAGAGATGTGATGTGCTATTTTCAGATATGAAAATTTATCCACCAAATAACGGAAACCCATTGCACCAGCCTGACTTACTGTATGAATGCACCAGCCTGACTTACTGTATGAACAATACTACTTCTTGTATGTTTTACGATGATACAGATCCAACTTCTAGTAATTTCACGAGTATATAAAGATGAAACAGATGAACAGATCTGCAGAAAAATTCCAAACCAAAGGCACTTGCCAATATGTGGTTTGCAGTGATTGTACCAGTTGAACCAGAAATTGAATATGCATTGCACCACTTCAGCTCTAGAGGATCTTTTATTGAGACCAATGGGTAACAGATCCTTAGAAAACAGTTTAAACCATACGAAGGATCACCTAATAAGTGTAAAGGCCAGACTTGAAATGGAAAAATCTATGGACGTTGACCACTGGTTCCAACATTTAATGGAATTGCCATTAGATATCCTCAATTACCATAAGAGTAAACATGACAGCCCTATCTTTAATAGAAAAGATGACCACATACTTCCAGCAGTTGCAGATGCAATACCGATTCCGGTGAAGTAAACAGCCGATTAAAATGTGGAATAGGTTTGGATGTTCTTGACCAAAGGTTACATTTTAACATCAATATTAACTGTTTTGTACAGACCACTAAATCATACATATCTATTATATGCATGGTTTTATATGTGAGTCGTGCCAAAAATATACATTATATGCATTGGTAAGCAGATTCCAAATGAGAAAAACAGGATAAAGAGAATTGTCTAAAATAATGGTACTAGGGACACAGCAAATTGTACCAAGCACCAGTAACGCCAACAAACAACAGGGAAAATGTACATACTCAAACACATAAGGTTTGAATGATTGTACTACTTTGGTCCCTAGAGTGTCTGATGAAGGTAAATCCAGAAAAGTGCTTTACACGCAGTTAAATTTGGCTTTTGAATATTTGTTAGAAATGTATGTAAGATATGGATCTCTCTGGCATATATTCCATATTTTTACTTGCATATGACATTGTATGAGATGGGTAAGCTGACTTGGTATAGGTACAGAATGTGATGGTGGATAAATTAGTTTCCCAGACAGGTTCAATGCTCAAAGGTGCAGCACATTTGTGTAGACATTTAGAGAAAATTTGATTGATTCCTTAAAAAACATTTTCAGATATTGGCTATAATAGACTTATGTGACTGATGGATTTACACTGTGCAACCATCTAAACAGCACTGGATAGAAAAAACATATTCATATTTATTACAACTTATCGGCACAGAAGTTACATAAACAACCTTTCCATTGTTTGTTTAGATGTCATGCGGTCTTCTTGACATCATGCTTAGTTTTACTAATGGAAATTAGTATAAAAATAGGAGATATGGCATGATTGTCCAAGAGACAGCCAACCACCAAATAACAGTTGAAATTAAACTTCTACAGGTCCTTTTACAGTCTTCAATAATGAACTGGAGTCCATACCATAATGGAAGCTGTATAAGGCCCCCAAAGTACAAGATATACTTTTCACTGCATAGGTTACGATCATTCAGGTTTGATGATGAATCCATTTGACTGTAGTAAAATATGCACACACATTAAACAGAGAAAACAGAAATGTATTTTAGCTTTCATTCTGTCATAGCTAATCACTGTTAATCATTTATCTTCCTATTTATATTACCCGGTACTGTTCTCCTTTTAGTTTCTGTCAGGCCAATTCTCATTTGATCTGTTTCTGTCAGATTATTGACTGTTCCATTAGACTGCAAATATATCACTACATGTAGTAGATACTAAGCTGTTACTGCAAAATATAATGAATAAAATGCTCATTGAAATCAGCAATTTTCTCCTTAAAGTCAAACAAATTAAAGAGAATTCTAATGGCATATTTTCAGTCTCGCTGTTTGTATTGCAAAGTTAAATCTTCAATTTGCAGGAGTGTTTTTTCTTGGTTTTTTTTTTAAATTTTTTATTACAATTTTAAAATTCTTCAGCATGATTCTTTCTACAATAAAACAACATGGTCAGCAAAAATTGAGTGATATGCTTTCTTATTATTCATTTTAAAATGATCAGATGATTATGAACACTACAGAAAATGCAGTTTTCTTTGGTTTTGGTGACCTAATGTAAATTAACCCGATCATTCATATCTGTATATGGAAATATTCTACCATGAGCTCAAGGAACAGACGTGAAGATCCAGATAAGAACACATGGCAAGATGTCACAGAAGATTTTGTGGTGAATGTAAAATTTTAATTCATTTGGATTTGCAAGCAGATTTATGGACTGACTAGAAGAATATGGAAACTGATGGCTTTACTGGTTTTGGATTACTAGACAGAAAACTGTCTATGCAGTTGATTTTTCCTGACCATTCTGTTTGATAGAATTATTTGTTTTCCTTGAAATGAATGAGGTTTTAGAAGTCAAGAGGAAGTAACTCTATGCAGGAAGTACATTGAATAGTGAAAACATTTCTTTCCACAGCTGAGAGAAAGTACTTGTCTTACGGTAATTTTACTGGAAATGGCTAATGAGTTTCATGTAGACTTGGAAGAGAGAGTCATCTGGATTTATTTTCTGATGTCCTGAAAGACAAGCATTTGTAGGGAATGCCTTAGAAAAACCTTATTAATTGATTTAATTCTTGAATGTTTCACTGGAAAATATTTTGTGCATATTAAGGACAAGAGGATGGTCTAGAGCTGAATTTTTGATGTGTTAGTTCAGAAAGTAACAGTCTGGAGACCCTAATTAGATACATAAATCTGATTCCTTGCTTGGCGGATACAGCCTATAAGCGACAGATACTAATTTCTTTGCTTTAAACTGGACTGGATAAAATCCATGAGCTCCTGCACTCAATGTGAGCATTCTACCACAAAACTACTCAGGCAGTTATTTAGACAAATCTTTTAACATCAAAACAAGGAAGACAACATCTGGAGAGCAATTGAAGAACAGAAAAGAACCAAGGTACTAGGAGCAGAGAACATACAGAACACACAGCAAGAACAGAATGTATTGACAGATCACCTTATGACAGCTATTCAGGATTTATAACACAGATATCAAAACGTTAAAAGATAGACAGTGCTAAACTAAGCATGATGTCATGAGTTATTGCTTTCAGTTTTAATGTTGGGTTTGTTCACTTGAAAGAATTTTTGGTAAGTTTGTATCT
>JARWCS010000002.1:1802790-1813545 GCA_034783895.1 Geukensia demissa
CCACCTTTCACATTTCAACGTGCTGCGGTCGTATTATGTGCTTGCGAAGCACCTCCGTTTATTATTGACTGTCCAATGTTTTAATGTTTTAGAAGCTTTTTAATATATCACACTAAAGGATGAATATTTAGATTAGTATCATACGTGTGCCTGTTGTCAGTTTGTTTTATATACATTTATACAATTGACTATCTGTTTTATGATACTACAGTAAAATTCAATTTACTACCATTTCACGGTTTCTAACAAAACGTGAAAATAGTTCATTAAAGTGATAACATTTTAATAACCTTGCAAAAGATAATGATAAGAATTTAAATTTTAAGATTTATCTCCCTTTGATCTTTTTGAAATGAAGACACTATTGCAAACATTACTGTCTTTTTATGTGTATTGGGTTTGTTTACATTTATTTCACAGTTTGAAGTGTTTAAAATGTTTGTGTATTAACTTTTCTTTTGAAGGTGAGTTTGATTAGGCTATTGTCAACACTTTCAAATCTCATTTATCGTAATAAAGTGTATTCATAGTATTAAATATTTACAGGACTATAATATTTAATGTTAAAAAAGTTTATAAAAGAAAAAGCCCATAAAATGTTAAAATAAATTATAAATTCTTAACACTTTTGATTAACTTTGTGTTTTTACAAAACATTGTTATTCGTTGCCACCTTTGGATTTGTACATATACTTGTAACCATCCTCTTCTGATACTCTGGTGTCCTTTTCTAATTAAACTGGGACTGCCACACTATACCTGCAATGCAATGACACAGCACAACAAAAACATCTACAATATATAAAATTTAACTCAGTAATTCTTATTGTTTTGGATATGTATTAAATACCATTTTGTATTCAATCTCTGCATTATAGATTACAACTACTCATATTTTAGATGAAATTCAAACTGACAGTTATTAACTGGAGATGGGTTTGAAATAAATAGAAAAATGTAGGTTTATTTTTACCATACATAAGATATAATATGTAGAGTCAGTATTTAAAGTTTATTTGACTAAAGGTGTTCTTTGATAGATAGAGGGGGTATTATCATCAAACTGTCAACAGAAAAATGATATTTTAAAGATCTTCTTATCCTTTACAAATCTACATTTCAATTATACTCCCATGTTTAAGGTGGTCTGTGGCTTAGCCTGATTAAATTGTCCAAATAAAGACATATTCTGTGGCCACAAAAGGTCTAAAGGTGATGTTAGTTTATATTTTATACCCTGTAATTTGTCATCATTGAATTTTATGTTAGAGCACTTTAAATCATCAACAGGACTTAATTCTGTGTTATAGAACCATGGTTGTCACAGGTTTACCCTACAAGTAAATAAATGTGTATAGAATCAGTTTAAAAAGGGAGGTGTTAGGTTTTCAATATTTATTGTCCCCTGAAGGAAGAAGTAAGAGTTTCCTTATACTATAACCAAAATTAGGAAGGTAACTACAGTTAAAGGTAGCCATACCAGTAGTCTAAAGAAGGTGGCTCTTTTCAAGCTTTCTCCTTATGTTTTCAGTATTTTATTGTGTGAAATAAGTGACTAATAAATTGTGGTAAAAAATTACTGTCTACCACCTTCTATTAAAATCCTGTATTTATAAGTGGTTTTCCTTGGTTATTAAGCATCATGAATAGTGCTTGTAATAAAAGCATAGGGTGTGACTGTTACAGTCAAATTTCACTCACATAAGCCCAAAAAAACACCAATTTTTCAAGTGAAAGGAATCAAGGTGCAACTCTGTACATAGCAATGGAGTTTGTACCAGTGACAGTTAATTTAAGCTCCAGCACCAAGTCATAACCAATATTCTTTTATGGTTTTATTTTAAAAAATGCATTAGGTTATCATAATGATTTACATTTGACCAAAATGTACATATCAGTTGACATTCACACTTATAAGCAATTGTTTTATCAAATTATACTATAATATCATAGACTTATTTTCAAATAGAGCATGTGTATTTATATTTGACATATAGTTAAAAACTTTCCATTCAACATGTTATTCATAAGTTTACTCCTTTTTGGTGCTGATGTCTTCCTGCTGACTGTCTAGGTAGGGTGGCATGTCTTCCTGTTGACTGTTTCTGGATAGGGTGGCATGTCTTCCTGCTGACTGTTTCTGGGTAGGCTGGCCTGTCTTTCTCCTGAATGTCTTGGAAGAGAGGAATGGCTATCTGCTGAATGATTCTTGGTAGGGTGGCATGTCTTCCTGCTAAATGTTGCCTTTCCAGTCAACACCTTAAAAATCTGGATCAGCGTGTTGGTCTAGTACAAAGCAGGGCCATTCATTCATTCCCATGAACATGCTTAGGTTCTGAATATCACAAATAATTTGCTGCTGGACTTAAAGACAATATTCAATCAATTCATTCCTTTTAAGGCACAAATTGCATTTTTGTTGACAACAGTTATAATTTTTTTTAACTTAATTGTATTTTATGCTGGAATTAGTGAATACTGCATTGTTAGCAGATTATAATCCATGATTCTACTGTTGAGATAGTTGCATAAGAAACTCATTAAGATAAATTTTAACTTTATTACAGATTATCATGTACAGTAATATTTGGACTGTGATCTCTTTTGTCTGTGTAATCCTGACCATCCAAGTATCATCATATAATAACATAGCCATTCAAGGTATGTGAGTGTATGGTTACATAGTGTAAAAGTTATCTCCCATATGAAAAATAATTCTCAAGTGAGATAATTGGAAGTTTTCACAGTTAATTCAAACTAAACTGTAGGTTAAATCTTTTTAAACTTTATATGACCAATCCTGTATTACTTCATTAAAACTCCAATTTCGTTAAATTCCAAGAAAAAAAGTTTCTTGTCACTCTACTGCTCAGCAAGGGATTGTTTGGAGGCATTTCTTTAGGTATATGGTGGTTATTTTTGTTTTTAATTTCCCTTTAGGTATTCATGATAAATTTTAACAATAGTATTTGCATTTCCCATAGTGCATCCCAACCCCCTGTCATACTTTTTTTCTGGATTAGCCCTCACTTCAATTTGAAAAGTTCTGATTATAAATTCTGATAAATTTGAGACCATTTAGATTAGCTTTGTCACTATTTTGAAGAATCTACACTTACCTATATTCAGTCAATTAAGGATAAGGGGGATGAATATTTTAAATTGTATGCCTACTTGACTATGAATTTGACACTTGTATTTGTTTAATTTGTAAGTTGGAGCCAGAATATTTTGATTATCGGTGACTGCACTGTAAAGGTGACTTGTATGATTGTTTTAGTTAGTGGATGGTGTCATAATCTGTCATATCTTTTTATCTCAAATCATAACTTAATGATAAACAGAATCCTGTCACCTACTGAGAAATCACCAGTCTGATTACAGAACATTAATATTTAAAAATTTTAAAGAAAATCATACTTCTGTGTATTTCTTGCTTGTACCTATAACACCAGAAATATCTGCACTGTAATTTTAAGTTGATATTTGAAAAAGTTGAGTACAATATAACGACTAACACATGCCTGGGCCGCTGCAGTACTTTGAAACAGAAAGTTAATAAAGGGTCTGTTCACACTGGGCTAAACTTAATCGGGATTAACATAATCCAGATCAACATAAAACAGAAACAAAACTTATTGCACTAGTGCTAGCATTAGAGTTGTGGCTTATTTTTATTCAGATTAAATTCAGAGGAGCCATACCTATAACATTATAAAGCATGATCATTTCACACCAGTTCTTTCATCAATATAGAAAATCTTGTTCTATAACCCCGTACCTCACATAATATCTCACATAATAACAAAATTATGTATTTTTTATTTATTTCAGACTCAGGATGTGCAGATGGATCTAGGATAGGATTATATGGACATGACAACATTGCTCTTTGTCAGGGTCGGTGGCAAGGTCACATACACAACAGTAGTCATTTATGTGCTGCTGGATGGAATGTATGCTCCTATAAGGATGAAGCTCTGCTGAAGACTGTGTCATGGGAAGAAGCTATCTCTGTTGAAGGGTGTTACAGCATAAATGCTGCACAAGATGGTGGCAAATGTCAGAAATGTGCTGAGGACTATGGACAAGTAGGTACATTTTATTGGTCACTAGAAACAGATAGGAAGATCTTGGTCAAGTCATTTGGTAAGGCAAAGCAGACAAAGTAATAAGTGGCAAATATACTCCATAAAACAGTGGGTAGGTCTTATTGGTCACTAGAAACAGGTATGAAGATCTTGGTCAAGTCATTTGGTAAGTCAAAGCAGACAAACTAATAATTGGCAAATATACTCCATAAAACACTAAGTACATCTTATTGGTCACTAGAAACAGATAGGAAGATCTTGGTCAAGTCATTTGGTAAGGTACAGCAGACAAAGTGATAAGTGGCTAATATACTCCATAAAACAGTGGGTAGATCTTATTGGTCACTAGAAACTGGTAGGCAGGTGTTGGTCAAGTCATGTGGTAAGGCAAAGAAGACAAAAAAATACTTTGCTAAAATAGTAAGTAGTATTAATGTAGGAGAAAATTTAGTTACTGGTATCCTGTCCATTGCACATCATTTGAAGATTTAAAATACATTTAACTAGTAAAAAATTTAAGATATTTGTTTTTAACAAGAATTCTATACAGTATTCTTTGTTTATAAGGGATCCTTTATAAGATTAGCAGTATTGTAGCCAAGATCTGAAAAATAAATTCAATCATAATCATTTCCCCACGAAAATATTTAAGAATGCTAGATATTGATGAATCATTGGATCTATGTGGTTGCAAAATTTCAATGGTACCAAAGTACATTTGAGAGATCAAGCTGATGTACTTAAGTCTTGGTTGGAATGTAGACTGAAGTCTTCACCATGTGTTTTATCAGGGGTGTACAGGGGTCAGTAATTAAAGTCTATACAGGATGAGGTTCAGGTAGTCTTTCCTGATTACAACTGATTACCCACGATAAACTTGTCAACAGAGTCATCAGTATGTTTTAAACAGTAGATAATTATCAAAAATCTGCAAGGTCATCTTCACACCTTTTCATATCTAAAATAGAATATTTTCTTGGGCTTAATGTTCTTCTTTAATGAAATTTGTAAATTTTTCTCAAGAAATACCTTGAATAAGAAAGCAACACTGTCATCTTTTCTGTTGTTCTAATTTCCATATTTTTTTCTTGGTGTTGTCTAACATTTGTCAATCCACCCGGTTATTTCCCTCTTAGAAAGTCTTTATTGTTGGCCATTAATATTGTATTGTTCTGTCATGTGAAGTTTATTATAAATAAGAAAGTTATACTTATAAAAGATAATGTTAGAGGTCTAAAATTTATATCTGACATTCTGTAGAGCTTTTGAATCATAAATTTAAATGTGAACTTATAAAATATTGTTGGGGAGATTGAAATCTCTTGTTGTGGCGTCTGTCCATGTATAAAGTTTATACTTCTTTTTCATAGTGATATCATAATTGATTACATATTATTTTATAGTACTGCTTCAAAAAAAAAAATGCTTAAGCATCTTTTTCACGATTTAAACAAAATTTAGAGAAATATTTAAATATGACAAAACGTTTTCATTGACTTTAGCACAATTTTAAATACCCACACTCTGAGGAATAGATTTAAAGGGAACTGTTTGATAGTTGATTTAAATTTTCAATAAATATTAATTTTAGGACATTTTAGATATCAAATTCACATAACATTTTCATCTACAAAAATGTTATAGTAAAAAGGTCTGCCTTTCTCAATAATAAGAGATGAAAAGTAAAGATACCTGTGATGGTTATCCAAAAACACACTTATTGCATGGATGACCTTAAAAGCGACGATTTTACACTTACATAAATATTAAACAAAACAGGGGGACTACATGAATGGAAAGAAATGGTTTTAAATCACAAAATCATTGGCTCCATAATTTTTACATAAAGGATACCAAACCTGATATTTTTCACTTTTGGTTGCAGGATTTAATTATAGCTATTTTGCATGGTAAATCTGACTGTTCATTGAACAGATATGTAAAGTATGCACTTTAAACGTGTTTAGGAAACTTTTTACAAAATGTATAGAATGCTGCATAGTCTGTTCTAACATATGAGCTGAATCGGATAGAAACAAACCTTATGCAATTTTATGTTTAGGGCAAAAACAAGTACCTACTATTGTATTCTCAAATCATCATCAGATTCAGAAAACAAACTTCTTTTCAAGTAAGATTCTTGTTTCTGATAGGACCACTTGGCTAAAAGGAACAATATTTTAAAGAAAGATCTATGCAAGGTCTTTAACAAAGTTTGCTCATTTTGTCCAGATTGAATAAAAACATTGCTGCCATGGATGATTCTTGCTTCTGATTGACTGATATATGAAAATTCTTCTTGAAAAATCAATTGGATTAATATTTGATATGGAGCATCTATGTAAGGTCCTATATAATATTTCCTTATATTGTCTTGATAAGACTAAAAACATGGCCACCATAAATGATTCTTAATTCTGATTGCATAAAACATAAATTAAATTCTCTAAAACTGCTTGGCCAAGTGGAGCAATATTTAATAAGAATCATATCTCATTGTGATCTAAAAAAAAAAAAAAA
Organism: Geukensia demissa; assembly: GCA_034783895.1. Classification (NCBI taxonomy): domain Eukaryota; kingdom Metazoa; phylum Mollusca; class Bivalvia; order Mytilida; family Mytilidae; genus Geukensia; species Geukensia demissa. The sequence continues at coordinate 1,809,402 of JARWCS010000002.1, forward strand.
AAACATAACTCCCATTTTTCTTTTTTTCGTTTCTGATTGGCAAATACTTAAAAAAAATCTTTTCCTCTGAAACCATTTGGCAAATTGAACAATATTGAACCACCATCACTGTTGCAAGGGCTTTAATGATGTTTCCTTATTTTTTTTTCCTGATTTGACAAAAAATTTGACAATAAATGGTTCTTGATTCTGATTGGCTGATATATTAAATATCTTCTCCTCTGAATTCCTTTGAAATTGCTAGGCCAAATGGAATAATATTTGACACGAAGCATTTAAGCAAGTTTCTTCATGGAGTTTCCCTATTTCTTCTTGGCCAAACTCAGCATTCTGAGCCTCTAGTTTGTAAATGAATGCTCTTCTTTTCACTATATATGCTAATTTTACTGTATTTTGTGTAATTTTTTTTGCATTTTTTTGTCTTGTTTTGACCTGCTGTAATGGTAGTTTTTACTATAAGGATCTTAAATATTGATGTCCATCAAGAGTTTATGTAGTAGGGACATAGATACTAACAATGACAAGAAATTTCTCTTGAACAATATGTAAATGAACCATAGGTAATAAATTAACCTTGATGTATTTTTAATCAGTTCCTGTTGAACAACACCCACGGGTAAGCTAATATCACAACAGATTCCTGGCATTGTTTTCTGATAGAATACAGTCCTACCGCTCATCAGGATATCATCCTAAATCTTAATAATTAAACAGTCTCTCATTTACCCTTGACAGGAAGTATCATTCCCTCATTACCAAAACAACATGATTGCACATTACCTGCATTTTTATTCTCTTTCTAGCACTGAAATACATTATTATTGACCCAAAGACTCTTTTGTCTACTGCTTTTAGCTTACCTTCTAATGAAACAAAAATGAGGACACATGTTTTGTGAAGCAGGAGGTAATGTTTTCTGCTCTGATACTTTTGTACAAATATACAGTTTGCCCTCAATATATTGCCACTGTTGGGACCAGACCAAATTTTAGCAATACACGAGGGTGGCAATAGATTAAGGGAATATTTACATACAAACTGTAGTGTTGCAAAAAAAGGGAACACCATTAAAGAGGGATCATATAATGAGGGAGCACTGTACATTATTTTTTCTTTTTTTAGGATGATATGGCTGGTATTGGTAGAGGATGCCCACACCAGAATTTTGGACAGACTTCTTGTATTCGTGGAGGCAGAATAGATTCTAGTTGTTGTGTTGACTCACACTTCCACCAAGCATGTCATTATAAGTCTAATATTAATGGAGTAGTCTGTTGTAGACTAAAAAGTAAGTTCCAGTATTATAACTGTACTGTACTCAACCTATGCAGGTATATAAGAAGTTAGGGATTCATTTACTGAAAGTAGTTTTTTACTCTCTTTCATCTTCAACTTAAAAATATCAGGATTCTCCCAGATCGAAGTTTACTGTTTCAACATCTGATAATACAATTAAAGTGGAAGACATTCACCTATGGACTTAGTAAAAAGGTTTTTTGTTCAGTCATTTTGTCATAGTAAAACATAGTTTTGAGATAGATAATTATTACATGGGTAACTTGATAATTGTTTGTGACATTTCTCCAATGTAATTGACCGAAAGTGATCCAGAAAATTGTCCAGTTTAACATTTTTTATTCAGTCTAATAAATCCATTAAAGTTGATGTTGAGTAAAGTTGGCCATACCCTGCAATTAGTATAAAGCACATATTTACACAATATTGTTAAGCTTCAAAGTAAACTTGGCCTAATGGGATTTTGAATTAACTGAATGACCTCTTGTTCATGGAAAATTATTTTAATATGAATCAATTTTTTTATTTTATCTTGAAAACTGGACATTTTAATATGATTAGCAGAGGAAATCTTATGGTCAACAAAACTTGTTAGTTCTTAAACAAAGTAGGAAGTCTGCTAAGGAGAGTACCAATTAATGACCACACATTCTGTGTTAATCAGTTTGTCTGCGGTGCCAATTCATGTTGTATTAATATCATGTTTGTGTTAAACATTTCATGTAATATGCTTATTTTGATCATATTGTAATAATGTTAAATGTACTTAGAATAGGTTATATAGACATTCCCCGATCTTCACCAATTAACATCACTCATACAAGTGGTTTTTTACCAGCTTCATGCATAATTTCCAGCTAAATTATCGACTATTTACATTTTGTTGGACAAAAATCCTGTTTTTGCTGTTTTCCCATAAATTTGATACAGAAATGATAAATTGTAGGTTTTCTGCCAGAAATTGACGATTGATTTCGATTCTATTGAAAACTAATTGTAAAATGACAAAGTTTGTTTTTATTGGCAAAGCCAATTATTTGTTTGGCAATGAATTAAGGCTTCTCTCATTAGAAAGCACTGAATGACAAGGTATATATTAACAAGAAAATGATATTTGGCTCTATTTCAGCTTCCCCAATGAAACCTTGTTAGCTAGCTTGTAGATTTTTAGCAATTTTACTTAGGGATTGATATTTTTATTGTTTTATCACTTTATTTCAATACTGCATTTAAAGTATTTACATTGTATTGTTCTGTTCTTTGCTGTTCAGAACTGATAAATGGCTGTGTAAGTCCTGTATACAGTTCTACTAGAAACCCTTTGCAGCTCTTAAATAACATGGGATTTTACTTTATAATGAAATATACTTTCTGTAAATAAAAGTATCACACAAGGACTATGTTGTATGATTGTCTACGAGACAGAAATCCAAATCTTATAAATTATAAACTTCTATAAGTTGCCTTTAGGCCTTCAAAAACAGTGGAATATTCAGAGCCTGAGGCAAGCTGTAGAAGGTCCCAAAAATTAAATGTGATGATATTCAAACATAGCAATAATTGGTAAATTAAATATACAATGTTAAACAAGTAACAGTAAAATATAAAAACAATGGCATCCACTGGACTATAAGTTCTGGACCTAGGACAGGGCAGGGTTAGATTGTTAAAGTTGATTTTTATTACCATTGACTTGAAAATTTCTGTACATTTATACTGTAATTTTTTAAATAATCAGAAAGGTGGATTTAGTTTCAAAAAACAACTTCAGTTAAACATGAAATTTTAGTTTTCCCATGCAAATTTGAGATACTGGTTCTGAACATTAATTTATTCAGTTTCAATGATATGTGGTAGATGCATTGACAAGAGAATTGTTAGACAAAACTGGCAATTCTGATAGATATAGAAAAACAATATTAATTATTTAGGTCTTGTTATTGTGATAATATAACTCCTTTTTATTTTTATGGATTTATTGGAATATAAATGACTTTAGATTTAATATAGAAAATCTCATTGGAATAAAAAAAGAATACCATGGACCAATAATTGATAAATATGTCAGCTTGACATAAAATACACCCTATAATAAATCAAACTGACCAGCTCATTAATCTCATCCAATTTACTCAATTATCATCAAATATTTATATTTAACTTCTAATTAAAAGTGTTCTATGGGATTCTAATCTGTTTTATTGAAACCAAAAATTTAGTTTGATAGCAATAGTACATAAAATATAAAAATTCTAAAATTAGATTCTAATTAATAAGTTCCCACTAAGAGGTTTGGCTTTTTATGTCATTTTTTTTGAGTAATTTATCATTTTGTCTATGATGTAGGAACTAATGATTTTGCATCTTGTAAGGGAGAGTTATAATGACACTTTTAAATCAGTCACATTCTTACCTAAAAACATTATGATAAACCAAGCACACGGCAGTGCAACTATTCTGAAGACCATGTAATCTAATACACAGCTGGACTAAATCATATATGGGTTATGAGTTAACAAGCAAAGATCTAACGAAAAATTTCTCAAATTAGGAAACAATTCCTACCTTTAGAGTCCCAAACTTGTATCTTCTATTTTTTATCATAGATGTGAAGAAGAATGTATTATAATTATTTCAATAGGATTTTTTTATTGGAAACTGATGACAATCACTAAAATCATTTGTTTGATTTACAAGACAAAATCCTGTTAAGAACATTTTATGTCTACTCTAAAAGCCATACCAAATATAAGTTTTTTGCTTGTCATTTGTGTATTTATGCTGCATTACTCTGCTTTTGCTGCAACCTTTTACCTTTCCCAGTACCGACAGCTAAAGCAATTTACCA
>JARWCS010000002.1:1915534-1927236 GCA_034783895.1 Geukensia demissa
CTTGCCGATATATCTTGATTAGAAAATTATTGTGTCCACACGTTTATAGGGTCAAAGCCACATATACAGGCAAGACAATTTTGTGTCCACACTTGTTACAGTTTATCAAGCAGATTTTGAGGTGGGAAAATATGTGCACACACAGAAACAACTACATATTCGGTGAAACTATGGAACTGGGCATCCAAGAAATTATATGCTCTTATTTACAATTTTATTGACTCATTGAAGAGTAGGCAGCTATGATGCTGGACTGACTGATATATGGTGTCTATAAATTTTACATTATAGCAACTAAGTCGAATTGTTAATTTACATGAATATTTTGTAGAGTATGGGATGTACGGACAGGAGAAATGACAAACACACTCATTCATCATTGTGAAGCTGTTTTACATTTAAGGTTCTGTGATGGTATAATGGTTACATGTTCAAAGGTATGTTGTTGTGGGTTTGGCCCTGTAAGACCCAACGATGCCTTAAGTCATCTTTTTCTTTGGTTGATTCCTGGAGATCCCTCATATGAACTGGGAGTGCTTGTTGGATGGCCAGATTTTGTTACTGTGTTTATATGCAAATAATATACCTATCAACATATTTTGTTTTCTTGACTGAAGTAACATTGATGTCTGTAAAAGATGACTTATTTTTTGCATCTAGTAAATTTTCTTTTCTTGTTTAAGTTAGTAAGCATTAGGTGTCAAAAACAAACACAGAAATATTATCAGTTATTTGATATCCAACAATAAAAATTATTTTGTATGACAAAGTAAATAAAAAGCAATTTGTTTCCTGTATTTTAGGATAGATCAATAGCTGTGTGGGACATGCAATCTCCTACAGAAATAAACTTAAGGAGGGTGCTGGTTGGACACAGGGCAGCTGTTAATGTTGTTGATTTTGATGAGAAATATATTGTATCGGCATCAGGGGACAGAACTATCAAGGTATTTATTGTAGACCAGACTTGATTTACTTCATAATTTTGTCAAATGAGATTTTGTTGGATTAACTGTAAATGTGCTGATCACAGATTTATTGATGCATGCAAAATACAGATTATAATTAAACTAATTAAGTCTCAAAGTCTCAAAGAGTTGCATTAGTCAAGAGTTCACAGTTTTTTTTTTTTTTAAATTTCGTTTAGATATTCTGTGCTCATTCTGAAACTCTTATTTTTTGTCTTGACCATCTTGAACATAATCAAACTAGTCAGTTGTTCAAGTTTCATAGTTATAGATTGTGCATATTAAAAAAGCCACAGCTTACATATATTTAAAACATTTTAGGTGTGGAGTACATCATCATGTGAATTTGTAAGAACTTTAAATGGCCACAAGAGAGGAATTGCCTGTTTACAGTATCGTGATAGACTTGTCGTCAGTGGTAGCTCAGATAATACAATCAGGTAATTGTCTGTATGCTTTTCCTGGTAGACTTGTTTGTCTGTTAACAGTATTGATTGTATTACCTGTTAACAACAGTCTGATAGACTTGTTACCAGTGGCAGGTTAGATAATACAATCAGATAATTGTCTGTACACACTGTCATGATGGACTTTTCAATGGTAGCTTATTTTGCCCGTTTCCAGTATCATGATGAACTTGTTGTAAGTTGTAGCTTTGACAATACAATCAGGTATTTGTGTGAACACATTATCCAGATAGACTTGGTCCTGATGCTGGTCATATTTCTACTGACTATTATTATTAACTATCTTGGTTGTAGAAATGTGATTATCCACAAGTAGCAATGTAAGGTACTGCATTGTTACATAGATGTATGAAACTTAAACCCAGTTGATGAAATTTTCAAGAAGATGCTTAATATGTCATTAAATGATGATATAATTTAATAGTATGTTGAATATTTCAGGTTGTGGGATATTGAATGTGGTGCTTGTTTACGTGTATTAGAAGGACATGAGGAATTGGTTAGGTGTATAAGATTTGATAATAAACGTATTGTTAGTGGTGCCTATGATGGGTTAGTAGATTATTTTTTATACAGACGACAGTTAATTGAATGAATTATATATCTACTTAAGAGAACAAACCAGTAGGCAAAGTTGTGCCTTAGCCTTTTAGTCAACATGGTCTCAATATTTCAACAGATAATGTGGGTGTTATATTTGTCTGTGTAATTGAATATTGACTTCATGTCTGTATTCTATGTCAATCTGTTTAAGTGCATGATAATCTTATTTAGAAATTACTTGCAGAATGTTGCTTAATTCAACATTCCCTATGTTTTAAAACAATACTGCTATGTAGTTTCATATCATTGGTCTAAAACCAGACATAAAGAACTACATAACACTGCAACTATTTAGTTGAAAACCTTGCTATACTTCATCATCAATAAATTGATTTATTTCATTTTGATAGGAAAATCAAAGTATGGGATCTTGCAGCAGCCTTGGATCCTCGTGCTCCTGCAGGAACACTCTGTCTCAGAACACTTGTTGTAAGTTTTATTTGTTCATGTTTAGTTTATTTCATATTTAGAATACAAATTTTATTACTTAGTAAATATTGATTGTACTCTTTAGAAGTACAGTGAAACCTGTGTACATCAAACCCCTTTCGGACTTGAAGAAATGTTTGGTTTAGACAGGTGTTTGGTTTAGGCAGGTTATAAACAAATGAAAACTTGTATAAAGAGACTTAAGAATCTGTCTGGTTTAGACATGTTTTCGATTTTCTCAGTGTTCAGTTTAGACAGGTTTCACTGTATTATCATGAAATAGTTAAAAATCTCTTCATGAGTTAGTACAGAACAGCAAACCAAAGTAAAGGTATTTTGGTTTTCTGAACTTTCAAGCAAAGAGAAACTGGTTTTTGATAAGTTTTCTGTAATTTAACATATTAAGGTAACAATAATCAGCTGCAATTTTACAACTGAGAGTTGCTACAACAACTATGAAAACTTAACTTTACAATCATTATATTATATGACAGCTAGTACAAATGAAGTTGTCTTGTGTTGATATTGGCAAGAAAATAAGAATTCCTTATAGAAAATTGGGTTTTTGTTGATGAATAGTGTATTCAGGTATTGCATGCAATAACTTTCTTCTCCTTTAATGCACAGAAGATAAATAGGCAATTGAAAGGCTTGGAAAAATATCCAAACTTCTTTAAGGGTACATTAGATGCAGCCCTAACCCCTTAAACATGTTTTAGGGTAAAACTATGTGTATATTCAACAACCAAAAAAGGTACATGCATCTTAAGACTTCCTTAGTATTGTATGGTGTATTTTCAAGTTCTAAATGTCAGTTGAAATTAATGCAGTAACCAGATATATCATATTAAAAGGAGTGTTATCTTTAATATGAAATGTTGATACTTACTGTGGTATTTTCTTTTAAGGAACATTCAGGGAGAGTTTTCAGACTACAGTTTGATGAATTCCAGATTGTTAGCAGTTCACATGATGACACAATTTTAATATGGGACTTTTTAAATGTTGAACCACCGGAAGGAACCTCCCGATCACCTGTACGGACCTACACATATGTGTCAAAGTAACTGTGATTTCTGTGAATGAGACAGATCTGAAAGCTCAATGTGTATATTTAATACGTGGACCAATAGTTATCTGTGACCGTGCTTGACTATGTGAATGAATGATAGAAGTATCATGGCATTACAGAATTGAAATTCAATTTTTTGTACTGGGGATATTTCAGATGTATTTGGATTTAAGAAACCTTACTGGTGGTTGATTTACCAGTTTTAATGTAACAAATTGATCTAAGTGTTTAGAATACAAAACTGAATTTAATTGGTTTTAAATGAAGGTAATATTTTTTGAGTGGGATCATTAAGTGTGTCAATCAATTTGATAGAATTTGGTGTTGTGTAAAAAAACTATGTTTATACCGAGTTCTATTAAAATTGCATGGGTATATTAGCTATAAGCAGACATTGATTCATCAGTCAATCCATAATAAAACAAAATTTTTGATGCCATGATTTTCATTGTAAACATGGATTTGTAATCAAATATCATCTTCATCAGAAGGGTGAATTGTTTTTTTTTTGTTGACCAAAGGTTAAAATTGAAGAATCAAACACCAGTCAAACTGGCTGTAATGATCATATTTTAATAGAAAATCAGTTATAGACATAGTTTGTAGACCTTCTAATGAATCAGAAGGGATTAACCCATTGTTATTTGAATTAAAATTAAAATACACATGTTAATTGATTCAAGACTAAAAAGATTGTATATGGTACTATGTATGATAGGAATTGATGACTTTATTGGCAACAATTGTGCCATAATATAAGAACCCAAACCTGTTATTGAAATTCTAAAAATTTTCATCATTTTGTGTTCCATTATTCTGATGACATTACAATTATTAGAGAAATGGAAAAGAAAAAATTGATAGATACATTTATATTGAATTTGAACATTAAATAGGAAGCATTTGTTTGTAGATATATTTACTTCTTAAACAAGATCTCAAACAATTCATTGTTTCATAGTAAAATGTAGACAATGATTATGAACTTAATTAGTTTTGCAATTTCTTTTTCGCTAATTGGTACTTAAACAAAAATATTTAAACTTGGTTCCCTACCTGATGGTTTCAAATGATGTAGATTTTTTAAGTTTCTCCAGAAAAATACTTTATTCTATAGCCTTCAGTCTTTCTGATTTATGTATGAACAGATTTTTAACTTGTTCTGTATTTAATGTTTTTAATATATTGTGGAAGTGTGAATGATTTGTAAATGCACAATAAGTGCTCTTTGTGTGTGTTAGTTAAATGTTTGTCTAATTCAGGAATGTATATCTGTAAATTACAAAGTTTGGTAAGGGAGATAATCATTTATTTTTCATTGATCTCCCTTAGCTACCTTCGTTATGGGTAGATAACTCTATTCCAGTCAACAATGTTGTATGCCTTTCCATATTTGAAGTGTGGTTTTGTTAAAGGTTAATCATTTTGTTATATCATGTCATCATGTTTGATGTAGTGTACTGATAATTGTTCTCTCAGCTGTCTTGGTAGGTTGTCATACATTTTAATTTAACCGCAATACTACTTGGTCTTTATGTCATGCATCTCTTAAATTGCCTTCTCAACAAATGTAAATTGAATAATTTTAAGTCGGTTTAGAAGTGCTACATTTAAATCTGGATAACATTTAATGTGTTTTCATGGTCAGTAAATCTGGAGGTTTCATTCAAAAGTAAAAATCTTGAAAGATAGAAGTGGGCTAACAGGCATGAAGTTACACACATCAATTATACTTGAATGAGGTTTTTAGAGTTTGGTATTAACTATACATCATTTTGGATTGATATCTACATAGTTTTCTATGTTATGGAATCCTACCTAACACATCATATATTACCTGAAACAAATGTCTAGTTCATTTTTTATTGATTTCAGATGTTTAGACATGTTAGACAAATGTGTAATTTCATAGGAGTATTTTCACACAATATGTTTACAAAACACAGGGCAGCATAAGTTATCATTAAATATCATTAGTATTATGCTATATCAATAACGAAAATTTTAGTTTTACAATACAGACGTAAGTGACAGAGATGGACAAAAACTATAAAACTTGTATCAAACACATTGATGTAAAATCCTTTGTTAATTTAATGTTATAATGACTAAAGACATTGCAGCATCATTTATTATACCATTTCAATTTTTTGGTTTTTTTAGTTCCTGCTGGCCAAATTCCCATTTAAAAAAATATTTAGTTTATCTGTTATTGTTGGTCTCTCAAATTAACACTTGAAAAGATGGAATTAAACTTTTAATTCAAGTAATTTTGAATGAATTGAAACTGAAAAAGATGGAATAAAAGTAAGAATTGCAGTAACTTTGAATTAACTGAAACTTCAGTATTGTAGACCCTAATAGTATTACAATATCACAGACTTGTTTGTCCTCATGTTCAGGAGCTTATTTATAGTTTAGATTTATTTGACCTTTTCCTGTGTAGTGTTATTTGTAAACTACTGCAAAGGCCTTTAAATGATGATAATATGAAATGAAACACAGCAATACCTTATTTTTCTTAGTGCTTTGAAAACAACACGATTTACTTTTTACGAACAACCATTTCTGCAGTCATGGAGCTTGTTTGAATTAACAGAAAAATATGGTTTGAATAAAAATTGTAATATATGGAATTACACCAATATATATATAATACACTTGTTTTATTTATTTTCATGAATTTTGGCATTGTAATAGTGCTTATGTTGTAAGTTTCTCTCATAAATATAAAACAATTAAATTGTTACAAAATTCTGTTTTGTTAATTTCTATTCTGGTGAGTCTCTGGTTCATTACCAAGTACACATAAACATAGCAGCTTATATCATTGTTCAGAGTATTGTATTCTACCTGTAGTCATTATGAAAATGAAAAAATATGGGGTAAATGTCAGGAAGACTAAATTTTCAAAATCTCTATTAAAATTCCAGATGTTTTATCTTGTAGGGTCAAAGGAGTCATTCCACTAAGGCCTTACTTTGGCCCTGAATGTTCATGTGCATTAAGAATTTCTTTACATTAATTTGTTTATATTGTAAGAACTAACGATTGTTTTTCTGCAAGGCTTCCCTTGAACTGAAAATTTTGTTCCTAAACTTTCCAAAAATTCAAGATCATCATGCACAATTTGTTTTCAGAAAACACACTAGTTTTAACTAAAACAATTTTCTGAAAACAGAAATTGTACAGTGTTTTAAGTGACTTGAACATCTCAACAAAAATTATTTTGGTTTAGGGATAAGAAACAAAATTTCCATATTTTAAAAATATGTTAAAAAATACTTGAAGCATAAAACAGCTTTAAGGTAGGCAAGAGTGCTGCCCCGAATCTTTACACTGCAAAAATATGGGCCTTTTCAAATGCTAAGACTTGAAAATTGATTTCAGCAAGGTAAAGCATGTTTTTGAGCGCTTAACCTTTCCCCTAATCTGGCAGTGATAAAACAAAATGACATGAAAACAAATTGTATTCTGAAGACTGAAGTCAATATACCATAGGCGAAGGACTGATTTTGATTGTCACTGTTCTGTAACTACTAGACTAGTAATGAAGTTGTTCCTGAAAAATACTTGACAAACATAGTTTGTCCACCCACCAAAAGTGGGGGTAACAATATCCCCCATGCAGTTCCTATACCAACCTCGAAAATATATATGTATTGTTTCCAACAGCTAGGTCAAAATCCAAACACAGTGTCTGGTTCTCTTAAACTAAGATGTCAATGAAACATGTCCAGTTGAATTAAGTTAACAACCCAAGAAAAAAAAGGTACAAATGCCAAAATAAAAAGTGTCTACAGCATATAGGACACAAATGTAACAAAACATTGAATAAAGTTTAGTTTTGGTGCATATAATTAAAATGATTCAAGGTTGATTGCAAAGAAGATCTAAATAGTGTATCAATGCCTGCTCCACGTTGGGAAATGTTGTCATAGGTTTGTCTTTGTGTTACGGTACATGTTTGTTACATATACATTTTTGATAATATTCAGGTAGGAGCAATATCATTTTACATCTACACGTTTTTTATTTGGGGAGATTTAGAGGTTTTCAAAAGGAGTGCTATTCCACCCTTGTTGAAGGCCATTTGTAAACTCCCTGAAGTTGAATCTGTCTTTCAATAATAGAAACCGTCCAATTGAACTACATAGTGAACAGGAATAACAAGGTATTTGGTATTTTATCTAGGTGATCAATTTCAGTTGTGCCTGTTTCAGTTTTGAAATTGTGCTAAAGTGCCCTTTTTATGCAGTTGCTTTCCTCTGCCCTTAAATCCTAGCTGGAAAACTGTAAAGCCATGTTTTTAAAAACAAATGTTTCACTTGGCAAACATTTTCAGACTGTGTACCAGAATTTTTGATAATGCGGACAAGCCATAAACAGTCAGGTAATAGCAGCAAGTTTTTTTTTAGTTTCATATACCAATTGGTGGATTGATTTATAGGTTTATCACAAGTAACATCTGCCTTGATGATGAATAAGTAACTGTCAACAAAGCGATAATTGAAAGTGGCTCAGCAACATAAAATCAATTTTTAAAGCAGTCTTAAAATATTTACATTATTTTCGGTGAAATATTGACATCAGCCATTTTCTTGTGTTCATGCTCGGTAAGTTTTTTTTTCTGAAACTATATGAATTTTCTAGCAAAAGGTAGATCATCATGCTCTTAAAGTTTTGATAAGTAGATATTTTAAATTCTATGTTTTGCTTCTTCAAATATGAACAACAAATGTATATTTCCCCATTCTTGCTTTCAAGCTACTCTAGTAAGAAGTTAATTGCATCAGCATATGCAGCTATAGCAATTACAAAATTTCATCATTAGAGCATTATATAGTTAGTCAAAAAAAGAAACGTTACAGCTTAATGCATTTACTATGGACTTTAAACTTCCTTGCTCCATAACTTTGTCAAAAGTGTATATATCGACCTGAAATTTTACAGAATGGTCAGCTCAACCTAAGCTTTGAATTCTTGCAAAAAACCGAAATTTCATTTTCTCATTTTCGAGATTTCAAAAAGTGCTTTTTTGTCCCAAAAAATGAAAAATTTTAAATTCAACTGAAATTGACAACCACAAAGTGCAACACTTCAAAATTTCAACATTTTCCGAAGTAGAGTGTAGAAGTTTTTCTTATTTCAAAAATGTGTTGATTACCTTTCTCGTTATTTTTTTGTAATATCCGGTTTCCAGTTTTGCAATTTGACATTACAAACAAACCACTTAATTTGTGTGTTTGAATTTTTAACTGCTTTATTTGAATTCATAATAGCATGAAAATTAAAATTTTATGAAAGAATTTATCTAGAAAAGCGTATAAATTTAATAAGATGAAGTTTAAGGTGTGTAACGTTTCTTTTTTGCCTAGTATAGATATCCTTGCTGTTTAATTTGATCAGTAAGGTAAGGTTACGATCATTGAAGTCAGCTAAACTTTTAAAGTATACACGAGCGTACAAATTGCCATGCGCATTCATTAGTATAGTTCAACAGTTATATCACCATCAAGAAAATTAAAGTTAACGATGATGAGTAAGTGAAGCCAAAATAGCATACAAATATATGGGCCTGTGAGATTGTTTTTTGGAGTTCTATTACCACACCACTGTTTATTTTATCCACCATTTTAACTTTAAAAAAATAAAACAAGTTGGCTGGTCTTGTTTCCTGCCATATACCTCTCCATATATGGAATGGAATTAATTGAATATGAAGGAATAAACCTGTTAACTAATGAAGATAATAAGAGTAATGAAAATACACGCAACCGCAATGAATGTCATCCACTACTAATATGAACGACACAAACATGAAGGAACAATATAAGGGCTTTACCACATGACTTATTAGCATCGATATTTGCCTATGACTGTGTATCCTAGTAATTTCATCTGTTTAAACCTCGGACAAATTATAACTTTAATGGTTTTATCTTGTAATATTCATTGGCTGAACTTTAAGAGCGGAGGTACATCCACGTCACACTCGTTAATAATAGAACTTAAGTACCTAGATATGACCTCTGATCCGTATCTCCCTTTTTCTATAAGTAAATATACTCTAGAATATAGAAACAAGACCGTTCAGTTTAATTTATCCAATGGAAGATGGGAAATAAATCTCCTAAAAGGGTAAGACAGAATTTGAAAATAATCCTACAGAAGTGATTATAGTTTGCCCGGGTTGTCTGCCAGAAGGTAAAATCACCCCAGATCTTACAGTGTTTGTCTGTATGTGTCCAGTTGCACATGATTACTTTTATGCATCAAGAAAACAGTCTTAATTTAGCATTAAAATCGAAATAATGTTGTCTTCGCACCATATATATTCTCTTGATTGTTGATTTGTTCCTGTACTGACTACGGCTGAATTATTGCCCGTCAGTTGTTAAACAGCAATTAAGCAATTTATCAATGTTCAGTACAAAAACAAATATTTCATTAATGAAATATATAATATATTTGTCTGGGTAACTAGTTTAAGCCATATCACATTTTTTGCCTGTAGCAAGCCATGCTCTTTGATTATATTGCATTTAAAATGTTTTGTGCATATTTGTGTTTGATAAGCTGTTAATAAATTGGCGAATTATTCAGTTTGTTTGGTATTTTCGACCACTCCTGGTATCCACACATGGATTTAGTTTTGAGGATTTCTGGCCCGGCGTAAAGATGAAGCTTTCATTCATTGGGTGTTATTTACAAACTACGCATATTAAAATCCACCTTGCATTTATATATACAACAGTGGCAAATCACTTTAACGGATTGATTCTGATTTTCAATCAGTATAGTCCAGCAGTTTCGCCATATAAACACCAGTTTATTTACCTGTTCTCATTTGGAATAAAGTTTAACCGCCATTTTGGTGTCCACCATTTTGTATTGAAACGCGGCTTGTCTTGTGATTTCACATTGATTTACCTGTTATATATGTGGATTAATAAATGTTTAATGAACTTAATAGATCATATTCTGATATTGCTAATTAATATAAACTTATCATACTGATATAATAGAAATATAATCCCATGTCAGTTTGATCAGGTTACAAGAGCATTAAAGAATAGTGAATCTGTAAACTGCACCCAGAGTCCTTGCTCAGGTAATACATAAAATTAAATTCATTTGTTTATTTACATCATCCATCTTTGCGTCATAGATCAAATAAATGGTTCAAGTCGGACTAACCAACCTAAATGTAAACATATCAACAATTTATTTTGATATTTCTGAAATATAATGTAAATTCTATTAAAAACAAGTATTTAAGGAAAGATAATTGTATGTTTGGACTCCATATCAAGAGGATGAGATAAGATAATTGATTCAGGAACACGGCTGGACGGTTGCTGTAAGTTGATTGTTGATCACTATAGGGCACGTGGTTATTATTAAGTGATTTTCCTCATTAAAAGTCTTAACCTGACCAAATAAACATCATAGTAAAAGAACACATTTTTTATTTATTTGCGTCTTCAAGACATCTCTGCAACGACATATATTTCTCATATGGTTCGTTGTTCTTTTGTGTGTTGACAGCACAACATATTTTTATGTTATTGGTATTCAACGTCGATTCGACTCAAGTGTCCCATGTAGAATATCTATGTCAACTATCCAAATGCAGGGCGTCAACAAACACAAGCATGACAATACAAATTTGGACAAAAAATGCAGTTTTCAAATATGAACATTTCGAACCATGTAAATGAAGGGCAAGTGAACAGCATCATACATGTACTTAATCACAAGTACTACGAATTCCAATTGAATCTTATAGAAGACAAGAGACGGTCTCTGAAACATGTAAGAGTAGTCGTAAGATTTCGACCATACTTTGTAGCTACATGTATGTACATGTATAACTGTTCCTTTTTGAAGGTTGTATAGGTTTCCAAAGTAAATGGTCATCATTATGTAGTTTTCAGGTAGGTGGGTAATAGGGATCACTGTGTACGTTTCCAAGGTAAGTGGGCATCGTTGTGTACGTTTACAAGGTAAGTGGGCATCGTTGTGTACGTTTACAAGGTGAGTGGGCATCGTTGTGTACGTTTTCAAGGTAAATAAGCATCATTTTGGCGGACGTGTGTTTCAACAGACTGTCGGCATTCCAATGGGGACCAACTGTGCACCCCTTCTCGCCGATTTATT